>JAACJN010000143.1:0-116314 GCA_013368555.1 Collybiopsis confluens | reverse complement strand
CATTTTGGACGCCGGCGGAAATTCAGTCTATGCTTTTGACTTGAGAGAGGACGGAGATCCAGGTGATGAAGATGCGGCAAGATACCGAGATCACATTCCAGCCTGGCATGGATTTAGTGGACCAGGCCAAGGTCAAGGAAAAGTGAGCTTCACCTGTTGTTCAGTAACTTTTTCTGAGGGGTTCGTCAGCTTGTTTATGTGAACTATGGGACATATGAGGACTACGAAGAAGTTCTTGCTGCTGGCGTCAATCTCACAGGCAAGATTGTACTTGCACGATACGGAGGTTTATTCCGCGGTTTGAAGGTTTGTATTCGTCTCGAATGCATATTAGGGCTAACGTCAAGTTCAGGTCAAACGCGCGGAAGAGCTCGGAGCACAAGGTGTTCTTATTTACTCTGATCCCAGAGACGATGGCTTTGTGACAGTCGAAAATGGCTTCGCGCCATATCCTCAAGGTCCAGCTCGTAACCCTACGTCGCTCCAACGCGGCAGCACGATGTATCTATCGCTTTATCCGGGAGACCCTCTAACACCTGGTTCCCCAGCGTACGAAAATGCAGAAAGGCTTGAAGAAGCAACAAATGTACCCAGAATCCCCTCTCTTCCTATTTCTTGGGCAAACGCACAGAGATTGCTGGAAGAAATTGGAGATATTTACGTGGATCATATGATAGATGGGCAGAGGAAATTGAGCGGCAAGACTAGCGAGAGAAAGGTCAAGATTATAAACAATGGTGAGCCTCTACTATCACTTGTTTTTCCCGAGTGGCCCTTAACATCCATCTAGTCGATAGGAAGATCACTCCTATCTGGAACGCTATGGCTGCTATACCTGGCCATGTCAGAAATGAAGTTGTGATCCTTGGGTGTCATCGAGACGGTAATAGTAGACGTCCCTGAACACTGATTTGTCGACGTTTCTGATCCTCTTTTTTTCAGCTTGGGTGTAGATGCATTCTTTTCTACTGACGCGTCAACAATGCTAAATGTCTCTTTTCCTGCAGCCTGGGCGGGGCCGACCCTGTCAGTGGAACTGTCAGTCTACTCGAAATTGTGCGTGGGCTCGGAGCTCTTCTCCGTCAAGGATGGGTATGTCGTATAGCCAATTGATATTCTTACTACTCTACTGATTTAAGTGCATAGAAACCTCTTCGGACAATATTGATCGCCAGCTGGGACGCTGAGGAGGTATGCTTCATTTACCATAATAAGGCCGGTTTACCGATTTTCATCATAGCATGGTCTGGTTGGCTCAACCGAATACGGCGAAGATTTTGCCGAGTGGATAGGCGAACACGCTGTCACATACCTCAACGTCGACGTGTCTTCCTCTGGATCACAATGGAACATCATTGGGTCTCCTTCCCTCGCCCATATCATCAAGAAAACAGCGTTGGATGTTCCTCACCCTAGCGGCGAGCATGGAAAGACTCTGTGGGATGCAAGGAAAGACGAAGGTCCTTTCAAGCCATTTGGACCATTAGGACCGAATGGGGAGCTCGGAGTGGCGATTTCTGCAGGCACCGGCCATAACGTACTCGAAGTTGGCAACCTTCGTGCCGATGCTGAAGTCATGAGGGCCTACGAGGCTAGCAAGAAGGAGAAACAGCAACTGATTGGGCCCATGGGTAGCGGCAGTGATTACACTGTATTCCTTCAGCGTCTCGGGGTGAGCGTGCTGTCGTCCTGTATGTTGAATCCTAATCCTCACCTTATTTAGGTCGCAGCGCGGATCAAGGCTTTGGTGGCACTCCTTATGATGCTCCGTATCACTACCATTCCATTTATGACTCGATGCGATGGCAAGAGGTGTATGCAGATCCAGGATTCAAGAAGCACGTAAGTAAAATCATTGTCGAATGTACCAATCTCGACTTTACGTCTTTCCTCCTTAGCTGGCTGTAGCCAAACATCTCGGTCTCCTTACTCTGCGTCTCACCGATTCCATCATTATCCCGCTCAACACAACTCAGTACGCGTCTGAATTACATGACTACCTCAATAAGTGAGTGATTGGCCACATACGATGCCCTTAATCATTGTCTTTGTAGAGTTGAGGCACTTCTTTCCTCCCTTACAGATTCCTCAGCTGTCATGACCGAATTCTCAACTCTGCGCCAACTCATTGACAAGCTTCAAGAAGCCAGCATCCTTCTCGATATTGAAAAAGCCGAAGCAGAAAAACGGTTCAAGAAACTTTTGAGCAAGATGCCTTCCTTCCCTGGCCCCAGTTCACGTTCTTCGTGCAAGCATCGAAGTGGCATCTCTCGTTGGTTTAGGAAGTGGATTCTGGGCATCTTCGGTATTGTTCCTGACAGCCAGCCACATAAAGGGTCATTCGTAGTAGATGCTTGGGAAAGTCTGTTACATGCCCCGAATGGGGATGAACAGCATGACAAGGTCGTCGCCGAGTGGCTTGCGCAACGTGTTACAAATAGCCATCTAAATGATCTTTCCGATCTGCCGGGCCTTCCCAACCTCCCTTCACCCCTTCCCCACCGAACCTTCCTTCTCCTCCCCAATACTTGAATTTATACGTGCCGCCAAGCGAGTTTCCCGTGCAAACCACAAGCTCGTTTCATTTGAACGTGGATTTATCGATCCCGAGGGGATCAAGCATCGGGAGTGGTAAGTCTAGCTTCTAGCTATTCGGACCGCATTTTCTTGAACTTTAGGAACTGATGATATTCAAAGGTATCGACACTTGGGGGTTGCACCTGGAGCGTATCTAGGTGGAGTTGTCGTTTCTTTACTTCGATAAATAGATACTGATATCATGACCAACAGGATACGGCGCCACGACTTTTCCATCCCTCACGGAAGCCATCACGATTGACAAGAATCTCACTGCGGCCAGGATAGAGAGCGAGCGACTTGTGAAATTGCTGAAAGTGATGATTGAGGATTTGAAGGTCTGATGTATTTCTTAGCTGAAGGAAGTGAAAATGGCATATATATGTGGAGTGATATAAAACAGCGAAGTGAACTAAAGGTCGGAGGCCTGAGCGCCAAACTTCCTTATGCGAGCAAAACCTTAGAAAATACGAAACCATCATAGCCTCTTTCGGCGACTTCCTGACAGGTCTTGATATACTTGGCTGCGCCCCCGGTATATAATAATATTTCTAGTTTTTTTCCTACATTGCAAATATCAGTTCTGACTCGGAAGGTTCAGGGTGATTAAATGGGTTACCAGGAACATTCGCTCCTCTGTACCATGATTTTGCTGTATTGATCAGTCGCGTAGAAGCCTCTTTCATCACTTCCTCCCGCCAACCAATCTCGGCTTCTCGAGTCGGCTCGATACGAGCCAGATTGTTTGTTGTCATGACTCTGATGCATTCAGCGATCCAGTCACCTTCAGTTTCCTGAGCGCCAGATCTAGAAAGTTCTGAGGATGATGATATACCGATACTCACTGAGCATGTAGGCCCAATACACACGGCCGTCGGTGATTGTGGTCCATGTACGAAAAACAGGTTTGGGAATCCCGCACATCCTAGCCCGAGATAAGTATGGATCCCATCCTTCCACTTTTCCTTGATACTTATCCCATCTGTTCCGACAATGTTGATATTTGTAATGCCTCCCGTAACACTGTCGAAACCGGTCGCCAGAACAAGCAAATCAAGTTCATGCTCTCTGCCGTCCTCGGTCCTAATGCCATTTGGAGTGATCTCCACAATAGAGTTGGAATTGACATCTACCAGCTCGACGTTGGACTGATTGTAGACATCATAATAGTCCATCTCCAGCGACGATCGCTTTGCGCCCATGGCGTGAATTGGAATGTTCGGGGCCAACTTTTCGCGCAGCTCGGCATCTTTGATTCGCTCACGGACTTTGTCTCTCCAGAAAGCATACACTTCCTCGTTCGCAGCCCGGTTGGTCAAGACGTCGTTGAAGTTTTCAAATATGTAGGAAAATCCACCCGTTTTCCACAGCCCTCTAGGAGCAGGAGGCGTTCTTCCGGCGAAGCATCGTAGAATTTCTTGGGATGAAAGTCATAGTGGATGCGACTAGAAATGTCTCGTTAGTTTTCGGTGAGTCGATGATGAAAGTGATTACCGGCGGTTTGCCGCTTTCTTCTGTGCAATATGGGATAGAGATGCTTTTCCTTGTCCTGCGTTTCTCTATCTAATCTGGTCTGTCGCATTGGCATTGCCAAATTGGGGGTTCGTTGAAATACTGTCATCTTTTGGGCCGTTTTGCTAAGAGTTTGCACAATTTGAACGCCGAGGCACCTGCCAATGTTTAGTAACGGTGAACATTCGAATACTACTATATTTAGCAGATAAATCCCCACCAGTGCCAATAACCCCGACACGTTTGCCCTTGATGTCCACACCCTCTCGCGGCCATCGCGCAGTGTGATGTACACCACAGGATCCACGGAACAAGGAGAGGTTGGGGATGTCTGGAATATACGGCTTGGAACCGAAACCGAGGCATGTTACCAGAAACTTTGATCGCGCTGTAATCCATCCTCAGCATGCACTGTCCATCTATTGTGAGATTCGTCGAAGCAAGCCTCCGTCACTCTTGTATCAAAACAAACGTCCTTCTTTATATCTAGCTTCTTTTCTACATGTGCAAAATATGCACGTATTTCTTCTTGCCCGGGGTATCTTTCAGTCCACCACCAATCTTCCCATATTTCTCTCAAGGTGAATTCATAGGAGGGAACGGGCACGTCGACCTGCGAGACTGATGTCAGTTAAATAACCCCCAAATGAGATCCGCACTCACTCTAGCACCTGGATAACAATTCCAGTACCATACCCCTATGAAAACGAGAAAGAAAGATAAGGCTGGCGAAGGGGCATGATAAACAACTTGTGGTCTAACCGCCGAGGTCTGAGCCGGCCTCAAATATCTTTGCTCTGAGATTAAGAAGCCGACACTTGTATAGCTGGTAGATTCCACTGAATCCTGCTCCAATGATTAAGACGTCAAGGTCATAATCGCTGAAAGCTTCAGGAGGGGGATTCATGATGGGAGGGAGTATGTATAAAAGACAAGCAGTGGACCCGGGGAGTCGCTTTTTCAATGGTACTAATAATAATCTGTGCGAATCTTTTGGTAAGAAGCCTGCTCATGGGACTAGGCAGAGCGCTATGGCGTAGTTCATCCCTGAACCGATTTGAGCACGGGTCCTGGACTCCTGGTTCGGACGGCAACTGATGGGAACAATCGGGGGACCCGGACTCGGAGCCCCGCACCTGGGAGTATCGAGAACTAATGCCCTGTTACTGAATACTTAATGAGAAATCGTTTTTAGTCAATAGTTTTGCTGTCATCTCGAGTTTGAATGAATACTCGAGCGCCTAATTGCCCGTTTCGGCATTGATTACAAAATTTGATTTCAAGTACCCTTTGTCGGACATTACCCGACACCTCAAGCAGGCAACACAAGCGCACTAGTAAGACCTCTGCGAAGCATTGAGTAAGGTATTTATAACCTTTTTATCTCCTCAGAACTCCAATGCATCGAGAATTTTGAGTTTTTCCGATGCCTTCTAAATTCAGTACTTTTGTATATCCACTTTTTTTCTCTATATGTATATGAACTGTCAAAGCAGTACTATTTCCGATCACGCAATTGCACGAAAGTCATTCCATTGGAATTATGGTCAAATGAGAGTGCAGATAGTTAGGGCTAACCCTTTTGGGGCTAGCCTTAGTAACTCCACAAAACTGTTCCAAGATTTAGCGAGTCCTTAGTTTACCTTCGACAAGTATGTGCATAAGCTTATGTCGGACTCTTACACGGGGGGCGCGTATCAACTGAATTTGTTTGAGACGTAATCGAATATTTCAAGTAAAAGGTACTGCTTCTGTCTGTTTCTCTACCAATGATGCGCCAATTGGTGCGACTCGGGAGGAGCTTCGAACCCGATAGGCATTCCCTCGCCGGCAACAAGTTCCTCGGTGTCTCGATTGATCAGTTCGATGGCTTTTTCATTTCGAGGAATGAAACGGCAATCAAATCGAACAGGGAAGCTAGGAAAAGGATTGGTTATATCTCTGTTGATAAATAAAGCTACACAACGTACCTGACATTCCCAGGAGCAGCGTCGACCGGAGGATCATATTCCTTACCAGTGTTGGAATCAATAGGACGTTTGATATCGAAGGTTGCCAGGGCCTTCGAAATGAAACAGAAGAGCATGACAGAACCAAGATGAAGGCCGGGGCAAATTCTGAAAAGAAAAAAAATTAATTTGTAAAGCTAATCTGCAGCCATCGAACCTAACCTCCGTCCGAATCCAAATGCAATAGCGTAGGGATTACCAGCGCGAACTTGATCACTGGGAGAATCTCCGAGGAATCGTTCTGGGAGGAACTTTTCGGGCTCAGAGAAATATGCCGTGTCGTGAAGCATCGCCCATTGGTTGAGAATGATTGAAGTGCCTTTCGGAATGAACATTCCTTCATATTCATCATCTTCGGTGGATGTATGAGGGACACCTTTGTGAGCAAGAATCAGCGATGAAAATTTTTTTGGCCCGCTGGACGCACCGCAAGGAGTTACAGGATGCCAGCGCAGAACCTCCTTGATGATTGCCTCAATGTACGGAAGACTAGGACGGTCCTCAAGATTCGGAAGACGGTCTCTTCCAACTACACGATCCAATTCTTCTTGAGCCTTTCTTTGCACGCTGACGTAGTACATAAGTTTCGCGCAATACTATGACAGTGGGGATCGACTTACTTAGGATGCTATATTAAATAAAAATAAGCGCCAAGTCCACAAATCAGAAAATGACGGAAAAGCTTACAGCGACCATCGCGAGCACCCAGAACATCAAGGCCGAGACAGGCTGTGTGTATTCAGAGTCAGTGCGGAGCTAGATATATCGAGCACGTACAAACACGTACAGTATGAGCTCCAGCACCTGCGGTAGCAGCTGCAGTCCATTTCGCAACTTCATCCATATCAGCGGATGCCTTTTGGTTTCTTTCCTTTTGAATCAAGTCGAGCGTGTCTAAAGCCATCGAGGGACGGGCAGTTCCAGCGGCCTTGGGACAGTGAGCAATCTGATGGTGCAAGATGTTACTGGTGATAATCACTTACGACTTGATTCTGTACAAAAGTCCAGCTTGAGTTTGCGGAGTACATCAACGCGTCTTTTCCATGGTCAGCCAGATCTCGGAAGCCAAATCGGAAAAGCCACGCTGGGACTTTTTGTACTGGTAGAAATTTTCAGCGACGCATTTTTCATGACGGCTAAACAACGAACAAGATGGGAAGAAATCAACTAGATGAGCCCCCGGAGCGATTGCGAGTGAAAAAGCGTGGAGCGCAACTTCAAAGGCCTTTACCATCGGATCTTTTTGACCACCGGCTTGGTATCCTGAAACAAGGCCTAAATTAATCCATCATTAGAATACACAGAAAATCAGGGTTACCATATATGATTTTCATGGTTGTTGCCCCATTGGTTCTGTGAATTATTATAAACAAAAAGGCATACAGCATTCAAGATTGCACTGACTCTGCAACGGCTTGCTTCCAGTCTTTTGGATTATTGAGTAGACGACGAAGCCATCGACCGCCCTCTGTTTCAGGGACATCCAGAAACGATTTTACTGGTCGTGGACTCAGAGTATGGTGAGCCAGTCGACGTGCAGCTCTCAGCCCATCATTATAGGGCATCAATGGATACGTCGCGTTGAAACCCATTCTAAAAAGTCATAAATTAAATGTCGGAACAACAAAGCAACGATCGCACAATCTGCCAGCCATAATCTATAGGATATCAGATCAGTGTCTTCGAAGACGAAGGCTAAAAAAGTCCTCGTACCAGGTTTGGACGTGAAGAATAAATCGCCCCTCGCTTTTCGGTCAACTCAATGGCAATGTCAAAGGAATTGACGACGATAATTGTTCGTCCGAAGACGCTGACTTTGAAAATATTTCCTTTCAAAGCGTCCTTTCATCAGCTGGAACCAACATACGTTCGCAAGATACCAGGGATTTACCGTAAATATTGGACCATTCTTTGAAGACCTTCCACTCCATGACTCTCGGCATCCTAAAAGCATTGCCGACGAAAGGAAGACCCTTGGGCCCTGGGACGGGCTTGAGATGGGCGTATGGAGCAGGGAGACGTTGCTTGGATCGAGAAAAGGTCCAACACGTCGCTGCTATGACAAGTAAGATAATCTGGGTCAGGTATCCCATAGTGGTTCAGGATAGCGAGAAAGATGCTTTATGAAAATTCAGCAGCCTCTTTATAAGATCGTTTCGGCGCGAATGAGGAGTTCAGAAACCTATCCAGGCACAGACATGGATTATTGGATATACGTAGATATATTGGTACTGCAACATACTCTTTTCGGGGACGCAGTGGGACCCTAGAATTGGCTATAACCTGTGCTGCTAGCGGACGCGATTGATGATTATCCGATAGATTGTTGGTTTTCCAAAGTTCCCTATAGTTTAGTTTCCTTCAGTTATCCAGGTCGTTTGCGCGTACCACTCGATGCACCACTCGATGCCCTGGCCTGAAACGTCCAGTTGTAGGTTATCGGTTGAGATCGGAAGAGCTCCTGAGGAATCTGGCAAGGAAACCCTCGAGGTATGTGACTGGTCATGCACTTAAGGTTTCCCTAAGGTTTCCCTCGGTCATTTCGGGAACGCATGCTCTGCACGATCCAGACGGCACACTAAAATTGGTGAAAATTTCTCTGGTGCAGATGCATGTTTCACTGACAGGAACCGCGTTAGTGGCTGAGACCTACTAGTATAGGGCAGTCCTGAAAAAGAAAGGCGCTCATACTAGCGGAAGCCGTTAATCGGCGGCCCTCCAACGCCCTCCGCAGTCTTCGCCACTGAGTGCGGCAACCTCCCAGGCTCTACGACAACCCTTTGCAACAACACAGCTATCTACAAGCACTTGATTTCGAAGGCCTTGTAATTTCTGGGTGATTTTTTATATTTCCTGCAAAAAACCTTCTAGGAAGGTCCCCGTCCCTGTTGTAACGACTGCTTCAGGAGCTAACGGAGGAACTTTTTATCCACTCATCTGACGGAAAATAATCCAGGAGTTTCTCCGGTTCTCGGGGATCGAGCGGCTCGGGAGTGCCAATCTGGTCCATTTTATTGTTTGCCATAGCCATCAAGTTGTACGTGAGCGCGTGAGCGCAAGACAGAAACCCTACTTCCAATATTGCTGATTGTTATCCTGATCACGTCTTTGTTACAAGTAGTAAGCCAAATAACTAAATGACCACTGGCATACGAATCGTGTCAAGGCCCTCATCCGTCGCAGGCCTGTGGTCTTAACGCACACCACTCCGGCTGCAGCCTTATCGCCTGGACACCTCTCTGTACCATTCTATATCTTACATCATGAAGCCTTGGAAGCGCTTCGGATATGTTCCCTCGTCGAGAAAAGCCATCAGGAAGAGTTTCACCAGTCCAAAAGACTTCTGCTGAGCTTGCAGCGCGAGGCCAAATGATGCTATCTACGTTTTCTGTAGGTGGACAGGACAGGTTAGATTCTGGTCTGATGCTCCAGAGTGCGAATACTTCCCTGGCCCAGATTGCTGCTCCGCCATCGAATATGAACGTGATGAAAACAAAGCATGCATAACACTTACCTCAGTCCAAAGTAATTGTTCGCCTGGATGAGTCTGAGGTTACCTGTAGCAGGATAGAGTAGTAATGTAAAAGTCCATACCTCCCAAGACTAGATGTGCTTGATCAGATGAGATATTGGCGAGTGGGTTGAAAGTGTACGCCTGTTCCAGCTTATATATATCTCGACAAATTGGACAGAGTTCAATGCTCACCTGTTGCCAAGTCTTGAAAGGGTCACACCAGCTATTTCTGTTTATCGTCAGAACTCATCGACAGTCCAACTGAAAGCGTGCAACTCACCCAGTAGGATTATTTCCGATCCATCCCCCTGCTCCACAATCCTTTATAACATATTATTTAGCCAAACGTCAAAACCGACAAGGATATGAATATCGAAAATACCAGGTAAAAGTAATCCGATGGGGCATGAACGATACGGAACCCTTTTTCGACTACTGCCGCTGCGTCATTTGAGGATATCCAAACCCTTGATAAGCAGTTAAATAGCGATTCGTAGTGTGAACGTGTCCGTTACATTATGATAGTGTCATTTCGGAGCGTAGTATTGTATTCAAGGACCATTTCTATTTGAATTTTTTTTTTTTTTTTTCAAGTAGAAACAGCCTGCAAGTCTTTTGTTACTCACCTTCCCAAACAACAGTTGTTTTCCCTAATGCATGCAGGGCACCATGAGTGGTGGCGGTAAAATCATCCAGGGCATCAAACAACGTTTTTCCTGTTTCCTTCAACGTCTTTTGCGTGGCCTCATCTGCGGCATAGCATGGCATGTCCAACTCGTCGCCTCCGGTTGAAAATAACGTAGACGGAAGGGTTTTAGCAATAGCACCGAGAACATTGGCAGTAAAGTTTGCCACTGTCATATTCGTTATTCGCAATTGTCCAGCAGGAGGTTCACCAGCAAATGTAATCCAGTCAGACAGGAAGCACGCAACATATTCCGGGTGCGACGCGCCCACGATTGAGGTATGCCCCGGTGTATCGATTTCCTGGATTAGAGCAAGGGTATCAATTCGATTTCAAAAGTCAACCAAGACAAGATTGTCACCATTAAAACGTCAATTCCTCGCTCAGCAGCGTAGGTTACAACATCTTGAATATCATTCGGCGTATAGGATTGGTTCGTGGAGTATGCTCCGGCACGGGCAAGTTCCGGGAATTCAAGGATTTGGATAGGCCAGCTTTGTGAATCAGTTATGTGCCAGTGGAACGTGTTACTCTTGTAATATTAATCAGTTCCGCCAGCATGGTCGAGTGAAAGGCTGAAGGTTTTACTTTGACCAGGTACATGGCATCTAATGTGCGCTGGCAAAAAATGATGAGAAATCAATTGAGTGCCTTGAGACAGAACTTATGTATTCACCTTGATATCGGACACTTGAAAGAAATTTCTCGCTGTATCGATCATGACACCTCTGTAGGGCTGACGGAAGTCGTTTCATCTCTTCTATGAGAAATTGAGGTGAAAAGTCAACCTACATATGCCGGCGAGTCATTGAAAATATTCAGCGGAGCGTAGCTCGTATAGATAATCCCCTCGAAAGTGTACCAGAGTTGCTCGAACGTAGAAAGCCCTCGTAAAAGTCCAAGCGTGGTATTTGCGGTTACTGTCCCAGGAGAACCATCTGCGGGGATAGAAAGCGAGTATGCTTCGTCTCGGACACTGAGCGCAGCTACAGCCTCCACCTTGATGGGCCGAGCAGCAGAGTCATTGTTCTTCAAGTCGAGTACTAAGTTGGATAATGCGCTCGCAGTACCAAACAAATCACTATCTGAAGACCCTCTGCCCACGATTAACCTGCCTAACTGATCACTTCGGATATTGTTGCGTGTTCGAGTAGCAGCATCCAAAAGATCTTGAGGTGGGCTGGCAAAGCCGAAGGTGATATCAAAGGAATCGGAAAGCTTCAGGATTTGGTCGCCCAAGTCGAGAGAGCGGGGAATAGGCCAGATAGAGAGACAGGACGGAGCTAATGAGAGCAGGAGTACTGTGGTGGAGACAAGCATGGTTGGTCAGATGCTGCTCGAACTCGACCAAGGTCGAATATATCGTCTTCGGGTCAAAGACCACATGCTCATAATCTTCAACCGGTCGAGCGATATAAATATTCTAAAAAAGTTGAGGCACGGTTCACTTACTCTATTTGAAAGAATGTTCCTTTTCATAATGCGATAGGCAAGGGTGCAAGAGAGCTTTTTATCGGTTGTGACAAGAGTCAGATGACCGTGAGTATATTATTCTTGTCACGATCCTTCCACCAACTTTCTCCAGCAAAGTCCCCTCAAGACCAAGACCGCGGAATTTCGGGCTACACATTGCACTGACTATTATATAAGCTCATATTATTTATAAGACCATCCGAAACTCGCAACATCGCTGCTTCAATGCTCGATTTTGGTTCATTTTCGGACACCTTTTCGTCTTCACCATACTTCAACGATCGAGGACCGAATGGGACCGCTCAGCCCATAACGGAGCGCATACATGTTTGCCAGCTTTAGTCTACTCACTGTTGACGTTACTGAAATTCCCCATAGCCACATTCTCGTCCGATTGTTTCTTATTACTATCCGAAAGGTGTCGGCGCTCACCATTATGGAGCAAGTATACGACACGTTATTATCTATCTGCAATTACTAATTTGAATACTTAAGGAACGCCATCCAATGAAACCTGCCAGATTAACGCTCACTAACGAACTAGTGTTCGGTTATGGACTACATAACCAGATTCATAACATATACGATGTTCGTTCTGCTACAAGAGAAGAACTCGAAGTTTATCACGACTCAGACTACTTGGACTTTTTATCAAGGTCGGAGATGTCGCTTGTTTCTTTTGCATTTTGAATTTGATTGACATTGTATGCTATACTACTGACAGAGTGACGCCGGCCAGTCAGTCGGAGATGCGGACGCTCATCGAAAAATTCAACTGCGGGGAAGATTGTCCCATTTTTGCAGATATGTATGACTTTTCCCGCATGTACGCTGGTGCTTCTCTGGCTGGAGCACGCAAATTATGTGCTCGTACTACAGACATTGCAATCAACTGGTCAGGCGGCCTCCATCATGCAAAACGAGGAGAGCCCAGTGGTTTTTGCTATGTCAATGACATCGTTCTTGCAATTCTTGAGATGCTTAGGTATATATGCGTTCGCCTGGTTTGTGCTGTTGATTTTTCAACCTATCCTCAGGTTTTTCCCTCGAGTTCTGTATATCGATATCGATATACATCACGGAGACGGCGTCGAACTTGCATTTTATCAATCTGACCGTGTTATGACCGTTTCGTTCCACAAGTACACCGGTGACTTCTTTCCCGGGACAGGAAAACTAGACGACAACGGCCATGGCGCAGGCAAGAATTTTGCTCTCAATGTTCCACTTCTCGATGGAATCGACGACGACATGTATCTGACGATCTTCAAGACTGTGATTGAAGACACTGTGACTAGCTTTCGCCCTTCGGCAATAGTTCTTCAATGTGGCGCAGATTCCCTGGGATCTGATCGATTGGGCGCGTTCAATCTCTCTATAGCAGCTCACGGAGAATGCGTCAACTTTGTCCGTGGATTTAATGTTCCTCTGCTCGTACTCGGCGGAGGAGGCTACACACTACGGAATGTGTGTCGCTGTTGGACATACGAGACATCTGTGCTCGTAGGAGTCAACATCCCCAACGAACTACCCCGGACAGTTTACGACTCGTTCTTCGCCGATTCTCAATGGAAACTCCACCCTCCTCTTAGTGGACGAGTCGAGAACCAGAATACTCCCGCCTCATTACAAAAAATCATTGTCGGTATACGGCATAAACTGCGATATCTTCAAGGTGCGCCCAGCGTTGCCATGCAGGAGATTCCACCAGACATTCAAGGGTTCTTGAAAGAAGAAGAGCGTACGATGGAGGAGATGGAGGATGAGATCAGCACTGCTTCCGCAGGCGAGCAACGTGTGGATTCATCTGTCGCAAGAAACGAGTTCTTTGGAGGAGAAAAAGATGTTGACCATGATTCGCCTCCGACACCTCCGCATTCACGAGGTACTCGAGGTGGTTACCGGCGCGGCAGGGGGAAATCCAGGGGCCGGGGACGGGGGAAAGGACGAATATCTTCAGCGTCGGCTGTGAACGACGATGAGGAGGAGGACGGCGATAGTCCAGCACCGCCGCGCAAGCCAAGCAGAGGAAGAGGCCGTGGTAGAGGGGGTAGGCCGCGCGCGGTGGCGCTGGAGTCGAAAGGCACACCAGATGTTGATGCAACTGAAGCCGATTCAGATACTCCTGCTCTTGATACAAGTTTAGTCTTAGTTAAATGAGATAATATCGAGCACGTGATCCGCCATGTTTCAGGGCGACAACGATGAGAAATGTGGTCTCCGTCGCTTTCAGCTCTTTCATCCTTTCTGTGACCGCTTCCCAGGGAGATCAGTCCGTCTACTTTCAACAATGTCTCACTCGCTGCGAACAAGATCAATGTACCGGAAATTTCTCAGCGTCAAACGCGCTGAGACTGACGCGCTGGACATGTCTGGATAACTGCAAATATCTCTGCATGCACGAGGATACAGCCCGGAATATCAATTCTGGAGAAAGGATATTTCAATATTATGGGAAATGGCCGTTTTGGAGTTTTGCAGGGATTCAGGAACCAGCTTCTGTCGCGTTTTCGTTGCTGAACATGTGGGTGCACGTTCAAGGGGCGCAGAAGCTGAAGCTGTCTTTGCACAATTCGCATCCTATGAAATTTTTTTATCTGGGATGGTCACTTGTCAGTATTAATACGTGGATATGGTCCTCGATCTTTCATACGCGAGGTTGGATTTCGCACCTTTTTTTCGGGCTGAATTTTCGGGCTGACGAACTCAAACTGCAGATACTCCGTTGACAGAAAAATTGGACTATTTCTCGGCCGCATTGACAATATTGACGGCGCTGTACTTCACCGTCGTTCGACTGTTCCACCTCTCCGTGTCAACCAGCCATGCATTATTCCTTGCACGTCGGTCACCGGGCAATAAAAAGCTTAGGTTATGGTCTGCAACCTGCATCTTGGTGTTCCTGGCTCATGTATGTTACCTGACTCTTCTCGAACGCTTCGATTATACGTACAATGTTATTTTCAACCTGATCATTGGGATTGCGCACAATGTTCTCTGGACATGCTACTCTCTTCCATCTTCTCTTTCGATAATGCGGAGATTCAATAATCGATCGAGGGCGTATCGGCCTAGTTTTGCGTATAAACCAGCCCTCCTCGTTTTTTTAATGACCGCTGTAATGTCACTCGAATTGCTGGACTTTCCTCCTTGGATGCTTATTGTCGATGCGCATGCCCTTTGGCACTTTTTTACAGCTCCCATTGCGATTTTATGGTATGATTTTCTTATTCAGGATGCAGAAGAGGAAAGCTGGAAAGAACAGAGATTATCGTAGTATCATAGCATGGCTTACATACAGAATAATTTATGGTAAAAAGAACGTTATGATAAGGGCTTTACACGAAGCCTCCCACTATGCGTAAGCGTTCCAATACTCTAGCAGGAAATGTAAAAAAATTTGTTTTCCGATGATGAAGGAGAGGTCGACTGGATTTCTGGAACTTGTCCAAACTGAAAGATGATCCAAGGACTGTGGTCGTAACTGAAAACTCGAGGCTCAGTTCGGATTCGTACTCGCTCTCGTCAGCGTCGTTTTCAGGCATTCCGTCTTCGTGCGCCTCGACAAGTGGTTCTAGCCTGCGTCGGAACGGGGCGCCTCGTTTGCGTTTTACAGCTCTGATGCAAGTGGGACGATTAGGTGAACGTATGGTCACCCATGGTCTGGCCTTGTGATGTGTGATTTGGGGTTGTGGGGAGTTGGCAAATGTCCAGGCTCGTTCGGCGAGCCGTTGATAGTGTGAATTCAAGATGTCGGAAACTGATGCAAGAACAGGAGCAGAGCTATCTCTTTCGAGAATATACAGTCGATCGCCTTTGTAGATGCCGAGGTATTTCGCTCGATCCCTGCAAATCTTGGTAAAGTTGGCCAGGGTATCTTCCCAGCCCGGGGGTGCCCAATCGGAGAGAATAGAGCACTGAATGAATTCGGTGTATTGGCAGGTGATGTCAGCGGGGAGGAGGAGCTGTGGGGCTTGCGATAAGCATAGAAATCGCGCGAGAGAGAGAGAGGACAGTTACTTGGGTGTGTTCGGATAGCCTAAACCAGCTGCGCCCCCACTCATCCTTGGGTCCAAGCAGGCCGAGGGCGGAGCGACCGACGAGACGGGCTCCGAAGGCTGACATACTCAGACTATCAGCGTCTTCTGATACGATTTCATCGATGCTGATGCACCTGAAGCCTGGCTCCAGTGCAAAGCGATATTTAGAAGGTGTTATGCCTCGGACGGGATATTTCGGTCGGGCACCGACACATTGACGGGTGAAATCTTCCCGGGCTTTATTGTAGCGCTGAATGGCGGTATGTGAGGATGGGAGGTGGAGCAGCTGCCTTTCCATTCCCAAGAACTTTTCGTATCGGATGCCTACGTCGGGCGGAAGAAGGATCTGTAGATAATGTCAGAGAATACCGTACTAGATGCAGTGGTCACATTCTTACCTGCAGAGTCTTTGAAGATTGCAGCCACCGCCAGCCAAGGTCGTCTGGCCTGTCTAGTCCGCCGACTGGTAATTTGGGAGAGGATGCTCGGAGAATGACATTGTCTTCATGCAGACGCACGCGAGCGTCCTGGAGAGCCATGGCCAAGTTTATCGATGGAAAGAGGAATAGCGGGCCATTTAAAGGGAACTGGCTAGTTCCGAATCCGAGGTTTCTAGAAAAAGCGTTGGGCGCCGGAAAAAGAAATCGCAGCAGGTGGCAGGATATTCATTTTGAAAAGGAGGTTAAGAGCAGAACCCTGCAGCATCCGGAACATAGCCATCACCCGAAACCGACATCTCTATTAACTTTAACGACAAACAAAAAGCTTTCTACATAAAGTATCATTAATCATTCCCCATTCATTTCTTCTTCCTCTTCAGCAATCAATTTCTCAACCTCCAGAGCGGCCATGCAACCGCTACCCGCAGAAGTAATCGCTTGCCTGTACCGCTTGTCCTGAACATCTCCAGCGGCGAACACTCCCTTGATTGAGGTCTGTGTTGTCCCGGGAACCGTTACAATGTACCCATCTGGATCAGTCTGCAGCTGCGAGCGGAAGATGGCTGTTGCTGGTTCGTGGCCTGTTACAGAGTAAACACACAAGTGTCACCGAATACCCAAGTAAGATGCGCACCAATTGCATAAAAGAGTCCATTCACGGCAAGGTCCTTCTCTTCGCCGGTCACAATGTTCTTGATTCGGAGATTCTTTAGCAAGTCGCCGTCGCCTTGACATTCGGTCGCCACAGTATTCCACAGGACGGTCTGGCATAGCCATCAGCTGAGGGCATATGCATGCACTGAATTACTCACAATCTTCGGGTTATTCAAAAGCCGCTTCGCCATGATTTTTGAAGCTCGAAGTTCATGGCGGCGAACGAGAACGTAGACATGAGAACCGTATTTGGTGAGATCTAGAAGGAAAAAAATTAGGTTGCGAACGGGCAATAGAAGAAGGGACAGGAAAATGCGAACAAGTAGCTTCTTCGGCAGCAGAGTCACCGCCCCCAATGACGGCAAGAGGTTTGTTTCTGTATGATCGGTGAGTTCCGTTCAACCACGCGCTTTGACCAGGAAATGCTCACCTAAAGATAGGCACGGCGCCGTCACACACCGCACAGGCACTGATTCCGCTCTGCCAGTAGGTCTCTTCGCCTCTTAATCCTAGTCTCTTTGCGCTGGCACCAGTAGCGACAATGATAGTGTCTGCAGTCTCTGGCTCCTCATCTTCCTGCATCTCCCTCCAATATCGGAATGGTCGTTGAGAAAGGTCAATCTTGGAGACAGTTTCTGTGATAATTTTCGTGCCAAATCGCACGGACTGTTCACGGAATTTGTCCATGAGCTCCGGACCCAGAATTCCCGAAGGGAAACCGGGAAAGTTCTCAACTAAACTCAGGTAACGTTAGACATACGAGAGACCGAAACCCATCCAGGGAGTGGACGTACCATCCGTAGTTGTCGTTAGCTGGCCGCCTGCTGCGAATCCATTGGCCATGAAACCCTCAAAGAGGACTGGATTCAAGTTGGCTCTTGCGAGATATATCGCAGCAGTGTGTCCAGCGGGACCAGAGCCGATAATAACCTGAAGCCGAGAATCATTTTAAACAAAAAAAAAGAATTGCAACCGATGCATCTACACTCACGACTTTCGAGTGCATTTTAGGGCTCTTCTCTACGGGAGCCATTTTAAACTGGGAAGTAGAATACGATCTGGAGTTATCGAGTGAAGCTAAAGCGCCTGCGAGCGGCAGAGTAGAAAACTGGCGAGGGAATTTGCTCGAGCCGAAAAGCCTGTGGGCCCACGTCTTGGCAGTAAGGAAACACGGAAGAGTCAGGTTTGAAGAAAAGGAAGCGGAGCAAAGTAAAGTGATATATATGCCACGTTCACGTGGGTGATTAGCAAGAGTTAGCGATAGCGACTTTGCTGAGTAAAAAAAGCCCGTTCATCACTCTGCATCCGCATTCTGTACCGTTAGCCATTGTACACGAGCACCAGCTCTTCTTTGTCATTTAACAGCATAGTAGACATATCACATGGCATAGTAGGATAAAGATCCATAATAATCATCGTCAGTAAATCTCACTTCCCCTGCTACAGCCTCTCGGTCTGTATTTGACAATCCATGGATGGCGCAGGACGTCTATCAATGGAATCCGGTTTTGAGGTTCGTGTTGAAGAAGCTGGAGAAGATTGATCAACACATGAAAGTATGGTCGGTATTGGAAAAAGATGAAGATGCTTACGCGGGCAATAAGATCCTTGACATCTGCAGACATACCGGGAGGAAACCTCAAATCGACCTTCGCAATTCTTCTATAAGTATCTGGATCGATATCAGTGCTAGCGCTCAAAATACGGCAAGAAATGCTCCTACTGTTAACGCTATCTCGATCCTCAAACGGCGGGTTTCCAACTAGCAAAGAGCGATCAGTTCAGCTTCCGTATATCTGCGTGCACGAGCGTACAAAACTAACTCAAAAATTCATACGTCAGAACGCCCAAGGCCCAATAATCCACCTTTTCATTGTGTTCTTTTCCCTGTATCATTTCTGGGCTGAGGTAGTCCAAAGTCCCGCACATCGTCTTCCGTCTCTTCCCAGGAGCATGAACTGACCAACCAAAATCAGCAATCTTCAACTCGCCGTTGAGTCCTAATAGCAAGTTCTCCGGTTTGATATCTCTGTGAATGACCGATTTTGAGTGCAGGTACGACAAGGCGTCAGCCATCTGGTCAATATATCTCGAGCTACGTTTCTCTGAGAAGCAGCCATTCTTGGAAAGCTGCTTGTATAATTCTCCTTTCCCAGCAAATTCGAGCATCAAAAATATCCGCTTCTCGTCATGGAAGTATCTGGAGCAATTTGGTAGTTGAGATCGAGGGAGGTATAGAGGGAGAAGAATACAACGAACCCATAGAGCCGCAAAACGTTTGGATGGCGAAGATTTTGTTGGATTTCAATTTCACGTCTGACTTGTTTCTCTACTCTGTTGGCGATAATCTCAGATTTGTAGAGGGTCTTGAGAGCGAGGATATACTTGGGTTCGGCTTTCGTCCTTGGATATAGATCAAATTGAATATATCACATATGTCAAAACAGAAACAAAAGTACTTACCGAACCATGTAGACACGACCAAACTTCCCTTTGCCTAAGGGTCTACCTATATCCAAATCGTGTAGACACCATTCATGAGTAGGATGTTTACTAGAAGTTGTAGTGTCAATGCCATCTCGGCCAGTGGCATGTTGCGTACTCACGGAACACGACTGGAATCCAGCGCCAGATCTTGAGCGGCCTCGCCAGAAACCGCTTCACCTCGCTTTTCCTCCAGTCCGCCGTCATAGCTACCAATATCCATAGGTTGAGTTACCTCTGGTACAGGCGTATTGCCTGTATCAGTATCTGCTCCCAGCTGCTCGGTTCTGGGGGCAAAGGTGGGTACCGCATTGACAGTTTTCTTGAATTTCATGGATGTCGGGGGTATATATGGTGGATTAGGAGCGCCGTATTTCGTCAGAAGCTTGGCTACATTGGTTTGATTGGGCTGCTTTGAATGAATTGGGGGTCTCGCGGTAGTCGTTGGTTTTTTGCTGCTCGAGAGTTCCAATGCAGCAATCTTATTGGTAATAGAGGCCACAGTAGCCATCAGATTCTGAGCGAGGAGAGCGCTGGAGAGCGGGTACCGAATGGACAGAGCCCAACCCTTGAAACTGGCACGTGGTCGCGTCTAATCTTTCGCTCTCCCATCAGGATGCTCTTCACGATGCAGAGAACAGAGTCCACATTCGATGAGATTCCAGTCATGTATCAGCATTTCTTATCTAAAATCCACCCGAGCTCACTTCCCCCTCCCCAGTGACTTGAGCAACGCATCTAGCCCCGATCCAGCACAAAGGCTGGCTCTGGCAGAAAAAATCAGGGATGCTTGCGTTAACGGTACGCTTTATGACGGAATTATCGGTCATTATGCACTCCAACATTCCGATTTACCAGTTGGCTTCTTTTACAGCAAGTTCTACTGAACTAGACCGCTTCTGCAATGAATACCAATAGTTCTATTCGCCTTTCTAGTTACGAATCATGGTATTCCGGAACGATACGTCATTGACGCCCTTGAAGCGGTCAAGCCATTTTTTGCACTTCCTACTCCTTCCAAGATGGAGGTGCGTTCTGTGCCTTTTGAGTTGCCCCAATACACGCAAATTTTCACTGTTTAGTTCGATATCCACAAATCAACCAACTTTAAGGGCTACACCAAGATCCTGGGAGAAAAAACCGATCCAAACGGCAAAGGCCCGGGCGATCTTCACGAAGGCTTTGATATCGGATGGGAACAGTTGGACCAACAGAGTTTTTCATCACGCGACGACGGCGAAATGTCAGGGAGCAATGTCTGGCCTGACTTGCCTGGCTTTAAGGAGGCGGTACTAACGTATTAGTGAGCTGCTTTTCAATCTACTGCTGAAGCGAACGCCCGATGAGCTGTCCGCATAGCCACGCAGTTGTTCAACTCGGGTTAAAGCTCTTTCCTCTTTTCGCACTAGCATTGGATCTACCAGAGAATTTCTTCGAAGACAAGGTTCTTTACTTCTCCCTTTGATCAGTCTTAACCCAACTTTGATCGTGCATAATTACAGACGACGAAACCCGCCGCCATAATGAGACTTCTTCACTACCCTCCCCAACCCCCAGTCATAGTTGACGACGACGGAAGCGGCATTGGGATCGGAGCTCACACCGAGTGAGTTCGTTCTGACTAGCCTTTTTTGGGATAGCTGATCATCCCTTTGGTCAGCTACGAAGTAGATCTACCTTCCTTCTGTCATATCTTACTTATCCTTCCCGAAACAGTGCTTTACGATCCTCTGGCAAGATAATGTCTCCGCGCTGCAGGTACAAACCACGGAGGGGAAATGGATTGACGCTGTCCCGATTCCCGGAACATTTGTGCTCAATATTGGGGATCAGCTGGCTCGATGGACGAGTGCGTCTTCTCTCGCACTTCCCGGGCCTAAGCTTGACAGCATCTTCAGATGATGTTTTCAAATCGACCGTTCATCGAGCCATTAATAAATCTGGTCTCGAGAGGTATTCCATTCCGTTATTCTATGGTGTGGATTATGATGTTCCTCTTACGGTATGAGTTTGTGACCTTGTCTCCTTCCTCTGGTTATCAATCTGTACCGTTCCCTAGCCGATAGCCAGTTGCATTTCTTCCGACATGCCTGCAAAATACGAGGTCATTACTGCTGGAGAATATGTGAGACATCGCCTCCAGGAGACTTATGCACATTCCGGAACCAATCCATGAAAACCCGGGATCGTTTCGGTCTTCGACGGATTTATTACGAGTCTTGTCTTGATTAGACATCTTCATGTTACCGTAGGTCATCCCTAATTTGATATCGCCTTTCAAGCTCCTAGTAACCTGGTTTCTCTGTACGTGCTTGTGACCTCCCTCGACGTCTTTCTGGTGCCTTTACAGGCTAAATTGTTCTTTGACATTGCTATCTGCGGCTTTTCCACTGACATGCCGTCTCATGCCGTTCGATGGAACTTCGCAAGACATAATTTTCTTTTGATAATCATTTTATCTTACTTCCGAACAGATTCCTTATCGCATGAATACATCTGCATTATTTGACCAAGCATTACCAAGCATTATCATAAAGGTTGATTGAGGTTCCATCTGAGCCTCGGAAGGTGATAATGGCCGCTCAAATTCCCTCTGAGTTTAGTTACCGATAACTGTTGTTCGACAAAGCTAACTGGAAGACAAAAGCTACATGGTGATTTCGAGGGAATCAATTCAATTGAACGGTATGTTTACTGACACGACAACTCCCGTCCTCATCGCTTTTCATAACTTTGCTAAATGGGAACGTCAGTAGGAATGCCACAATGGATTTATTGTGGCATTCAGTCCAGTCTAGTAGAATTGCAGTCAACTCCATTCAAAGCTCTTAGGTCTAAGGTCTCCTGGCTCTACGAACTAGCGGATATGTGGCACTATGAGTGATTGATGATGGTCTGGCCTTCCGCACTGGCCAATTTTTGTTCCGGGCCCTTCGCAGAGCGTACGTATGATAATTGAGGTGTGTACTCATCTGTTGGTCATTCCAGTGTTATGCACATGTCATTCAGGGCCGGTTAGCTAGGACAAGCAATGCAATGGGTTGAAGATTATCCGGCCACAAACATGCGGTTTCGGTAAGCCGGTGCGTTTGTCGAAGGTTCAAGGCGCGCATGGATCGTTTCTTACCCGCAAATATTTGCCCCCTTTGTTCGGTGTACATGAGACATGTTCGGTCAACCGGAACAAAACGGCGCCCACGGCTCCGTGTAAGACATGAACCCGATTTGATCTGCTCGCACACCGCCTCTTGCCGGAGTCTGGTCCGAGAATATGTGTTTCTCGCCGCTTCAGTATTCGTTCGCTTCTGACTTTTGAGTTTAGTAATAAGAAAACTTGGGCATCGTCGATATTTGAGATCGGAGAAACAACACGTAAAAGGAAGCGGTCGGCTCGGCGTCACCAGATCCTGATGGCCGATTTCAAAAACTATACCCGAAAAAGGAGCAGTTGTCACCTTCAGAATATATATATCGGTCGAATATGTTTTATTGTAACCTGTCCACTTCGACATCCCACTAGTACCCCCACCTCCGCCTTCGAAGCCCTTTTTCAACAGTGATGCTGGTGCAGCACAGTGACGACTTCGCTTACAATCCACTCCGGCTCTTCAATGTGCAGGGTCTCGTCGCAGTTGTGACCGGAGGGGGTAGCGGTAATTGACCTGCTACACGACCGCTTTCCTGAACTAACTCGGGCTCGAAGGTATCGGACTCATGATGGCTACTGCGCTCGAAAACAATGGTGCTATTGTGTACATTGTCGGGAGGAGATATGATGTACTTCAGCGTGCCGCTAAAGAAAGCAGTGTAAGTACCTTGCAATTGTCTGGATTGGCACTCGATTTTAAATGTGCAGCCCACAGCGGTTCAAAAATATCATCCCTTTGCAAGGTGATATCACAGATCGTGAATCCCTCTTGGACGTCGTTCAGACGATCAAGGCTCAGCATGGATATATTGATCTCTTGGTGAATAACGCCGGCATAGCGCGAAACTTATACGTGCACCCATTGCCATCGCCTGAAGAATCTCTAAATCTCCGCAGTCCTCCTTCCCCGCCCGCTTCCCCTTCCTTGGAGCCTTCAGTTCCATCTATAAAAGGATTTCAGGCTGCGTTATGGAACACAGGAGCTCCGGAAGATTTTGCCGAAACATTTTCGACGAATGTCACTGCACCTTACTATTCCACTGTCGCATTCCTGGACCTTCTACATCAAGGAAATATGCGACAGCAAGGGCCTTCATATCCCAGCTTTCCTTCTATCCCCCCATTCCATTCATCACAAGTTATCACCGTTTCATCGTCGGGTTCTTTTCGAGTCGATCCCAAGATAGTCTCTATGTCTTACACACTGTCAAAAGCCGCAAGTACCCATCTTGGTAAATGTTTGGCGAATTTGCTCGCCCCTTGGGGTATCCGAAGCAACGTTTTGGCTCCAGGAGTTTGGCCAAGTGGTGCGTCGACTTCAATTGTCCCCCGCAGCATGTACAGCCCATCTGAATCAACCTTCTTCCAGAAATGACGAACAGTAGTCTAACGTCCAACTCGAAGCTCGACCCTCGCACTATGGCCATGGCTGGTCCCCTGAAACGTGCGGGCACAGAAGAGGTGAGTGTCATCAAGTACATCTTGATGTACCAGATCCTCAGCTGATGCAATATGTTCACAGGAAATGGCTGGGACAATTCTATTCTTGGCGAGCAAGGCTGGGGCATATGTCAACGGCGCTGTCTGGCTAATCGATGGTGGACGGGTAGGATCTGTTGCGAGTAGCTACTAAGCTGACCGCGGGGGAAGGATTTGGACACATTTATAGCATAGTAAAATCCGGGTTCCAGCCCTATTCCTGATTTATTACTCCCAATTGTACTAACCCCACCATAATTGACTTGTAATTTTTTTGTAATCTTCTGCTAATGTACTTTTATCATCTTTTCCTCCCACGAATGCATACAATGCTGGTCACAGCAGAAGCGTCAAAGTAAGACCACTCAAGTATGGTTACTAGCTCCGTTCTGAACTGATACGTATCACTCGGAAATTCACCTCGAAGATTTGCAGGAGGTAAACGGTTTTAATCGGAGCTGAGCGTATCGCTCATGTAAGCAAAGAATTTTTCACAAAATTTGGAATGGCACCCGTACGCAAACTTCGAGTAAGTATGGAATACCTGCTGAGTGTCACTCAAAGCTGATTTTGAAGCCTCTCCGTGGACTAAACTCTGAAGCTACACCTGAATTTACTGCTGTCGTAAATCCATGTTAACGACGAGTAGGCTTCAGGGTGTGTGTTTCGCTGCCTACTGATAGAAGAGGATTTAAGTTAGACCAACGCCGCCGAAAGGCACTTGCCCTACCATAAAAAGAAGAAAGAAAGACCCCGGACTTACCACAATTTAGAGATTAACGAACGTCTGGAGCTGGAGAAAGCTAGAATAGGCGTGTAAGAGGAAATTTAAGATGATATTCTGATCAAATACCAGTGTGGATGGCATTAGAACGGCCGCCTCAGAGGCAAGGGAGAACATTTAACAAGGCTGCGGCTCTTTGGATGAAAGTACGGTATACTGAGATTCGCTGGTGGCAGGCTAGAAATGTCCCTGGATGTCTCAAGGGAGTTGACCAGTGAAAGAACAAAGCAGAAATGCTTTTGTCACATTATTGGGTTGGCCGTCACGATCAATTGTCAATGTTCCCCAATTGTCTTTCATTGTTCTTTGCAAAGTCAATGTACACATATAAGAAGCACTTTGTACGAGATCCTTGACAATTTACTTGTACTTTCCTATGCCAGCTACGACCCCCAACTCTGAGCTCAGAGAATTCTTCTGTGCTTTGCATCCTACCCGTACTTCCTCGCCGAGTTCTGTGAGCTCCGGAAGCACGCTTGCTCTCGATGAAGACGAGATACAGAGCATCTTTGATCTTGATAAGGAAAGCTACGACTTCGAGTCGCAGCTCCCTCAGAGTATCCGAGAGATGCTGGACGATATGCTGGACGAACCAGATCCATACGATACTCGCTTCGGGAAAGAGCTTAATCCGCAAGCTGCCCCGTTTATCCCCTCTGCAGACCTCTCAAAGCCCTCCCGTGCCCCGTTACCTTCTATTATTCGAGCTCGAGTCCTAGCTGAATCTGTCCGTCCTTCATTTCCTGCACTCCCGAAACCAACACCGACACCTTCCTGGATTGCTATATTCCGATCTGGATCGACCGCCCTACCTACAAACTCGACCATCCTGGCAGAAAGAGCAACAGAGCTCGCCCACTCCAACTACTGGCACGCGACCGCATTAGCTGAGCTGGCTCAGCATTTCTGTTGGAAAGCCTCTGCCGCTGATTCCGACGTCATTCGCGAGACGATGGCGCCCTTCGCATGGCAAGTTTATCGAGCCCTGTGGGATGCATTTAGCCAGGATACCGCACTATCTTTCGTCTGGCATCTCAGAGAATCCCTACTAGGGACTTTCAAAGGCTGCTGGTCCGCCTCGGTAGGTATCTGAAGTCGATGCGAAAATTGTATAAAAGAACTGATGAGTGGGCCCGACAGGACAGTGCAAAAGCGATTTCGTACCATTTCACACCCTCCGAGGAATACGTAGCATCTGCCAACTGGCTCGCAGCTTTTATCGGCTCCCTCTTCACCTTCGACCTCATCCACGTACAGCACATTAAATGGTGCCTCTCGATTCTCGTCCATGAGCTTTCTTCTCTCGAACACATCACCGCTATCTCTACCCTCATCGAGCACGCAGGTCCTGAACTTTGGTGCTATCCTGGTGGTGTCACTGATCCTAGTCCGAGAGTGACGGTTGAGCCAAGCTTAGAGATGATCCATCTATTCCTGACAAGCTTTGTGCCCAAGACGTTAAATTTGGGGAACGGCAGTAGCGTTCTGGCGAGAACTGTTACAGCAGGGACGTCAGAAAGGGATTTAAAAGTACAGAAGATTATAGACCTACTGGGGTATTGGTGTACTGAGCTCGAGGAATGACATGATTACGTACGCATGAAAACTGTAACTCCCCGTGGTTTAGCAGCTTTATCTCCGCAACTTGACAATACTTGAAGCTTGAAGACTGAATCGATGCCCCACCTCTGCAACTTGTTGAATGGTCAAAGAAAGCCGTCTTCTGAGAGTCCTCTTGCGCAGCGGTGTCATACATGACGCTGAAGCTAGGCCGTTCAATGAAAACACTTGCGGGGCCAACCTGACACTTTTATAAACTCTCCTTGCGCAGCTGATCCGACAAATTCAGGATTTCACAGATGGACTGATTCCAAGGAAGCACGACCCATCTTGATCAATGTCCAATCGTCCCAAATGGAGCTCCATATTTTCCGAAGGTATCCCTGCAAACAGCCACGGACGGTCTCGCCGTTAACAGGTTTTCCTCATTAAATTCTGTCGGGACTGCATCAGAATAAGGTAAGGCATCTGTCCAAATGTGAAACTTGGGTTGATCCCACTTGTCCCAAAAGAGTCTCCAGTGCCGGGAACTTGCTGATAGTATCAGTGCAAACAGCTATTTATTGAGCAGTGGAGCTGGCTATTCCTGCAGATACCGCAACATGAACAGGGCCTCTCCTTCCTCTCTTCACGCCATTTCACTTCGTCTTAAACAGTTCATTGGCACCGGTCGGAGGCGAATCCTGTTCATCTGCTTCACATTCTTCGTCTTTCTTTCTCTTCTATCCGTTTCGCATCCAGTCGTCAGGCGGGCGAGTCAAGAGTTTTACTTGGACTCATCTTCGGGTTCTGGAAACCCATCTTCGGGTTCTGGAAACTCATCTTCGAGCTCTGGAAGCTCGAAGGGGCCCACCAAGTACGGATTTGGTCCTCCTACCTACGAGAAGTTGAGGAAGTATGAGAGCGACTTGCCTCAACATAGTCTCGACTTACCCTTCCCAGAGGGAAAAAAAGGCCGCTATGTCAAGTTCAGCAACCAGGTTGCAATGTTAGGTTGGAATAACGTGCTCAACGAACTGTAAGCCAAGTACCTTCTGCTTATGGTCGTCCGATGATAACGTACCGTCCGCAGCCTCATGAATGCTCATCTTGCCTATGAATCAAATCGCGCATATGTTTTCCAGGATTACATCTGGCAACCTGCACACTATCCTTGGCCGAAAGAAGAATTCTTAGAGGAAACTCCTCGCACCCCTCTCAACGCAATCATTGGTGGTCCTACAGCTGGAGGTAATTGGGGACCCGGCGACAATGCCCCTCGTTCCATCAGCTCAAAATGGTTCGACGTCGTGTGTCCATATCATGAACGTCGTTTTATCAACACTCGTGAAGTCAAGTCAGCCTTGGGAGAGTCTGAGGGTCGCAAAATATTCGACACCTGGAGAAAGCTGCTTTTGGACGCCCCGGAAGGCTGTATTGAGATTGTTCCGGCACAGGAGGACACATTCCCGCAATCCTTCGACTTATGGCTCTGGGGAAGTCATCGTGTCCTCTCACTTTGGGAAACATTTTCAAAATCTCCTACGTCTCGGCTCCTGACACCTTCTCCCATCGTGGGCAGTGCAGTTGTCAGAAACGAATACCTTTTCCTGCCTCGTGGACCGCGACCTCCTCATCCTGCTCCTTATAATCCCTATGATCGCATGCTTGCTATGCATCTGAGACGAGGAGACTATAAAGACGCTTGCATACACCTAGCAACGTGGAACTCTACCTATTATAGCTGGAATCTACTCGAATTTCTCCCAGATCATTTTGAGCCTCCAGCAGGAGGCTCTTGGGGCTACAATACACCCGAAAATATCGAGAAGTACCTGGAGCACTGCTTACCGAACTTCGAAGCGATAGTCAAAAGAGTGAAAGACGCCAGGGATGATTATATACAGGCAGGACTGGAGAATGGCCAGTCGAGCATTCCTACGCTCGATGTTCTATACCTTCTCACAAACGAACAAAGCGAGTGGTTAGACAAACTCAAAGATACCTTGAATAAGGATGGATGGGTTACCATCAAAACCTCCCGTGATCTGATTCTCGATCAGGAGCAAACTGACGTAAATATGGCTGTGGATATGGAGATTGCCAGAAAAGCTGCAGTGTTCATTGGCAATGGGGTGAGTGAATATTTCTGAATCGCGCACCTGTGTTAACTCGTCGACTTTGCAGTGGTCCTCATTCACGAGCAATATTGTGCATCGAAGACTAGTAGATGAGAAGGATCCAATAAGCACTCGGTTTTTCTGAACTGAATGTAAATTAGTCTCTGTGCGTTTACCGAATAATCTCGGGGGTGCTTGTTAATTGACGGTTCTTGTATCGAGTTTACCTAATGACAAACAATGTGATATCTTTGGCTTTGGCCTTCCATCAATATAAGGCCCAATATTCTGTTTGGCAGACTTATTGTGGCTTTCCTTTGACCGGCCACGCTTTGGGCCACGAAAATGGGATATAAAACAAGAATTTACAGGCTGCGAAACCATCCACCATCCCAGAACCATATACCTAAACAGCACAATGTACCCCACGGTCAAACCCGTCCCAAAAGACTACCTCAAAACGTTCTTTGCTGGTTTATTCCATCTTGATATCAGCAAATACAATATTTCGGGCGTTAAGGCCGTTCCACAGTCCCGAGACGATATTTTCAGTGCTGATAGAGAAATTTACGATTTTGAAGCAAACTTGCCTCCGGCCGTTCTCTCTCATATTCGTGCCCTGGCCGATAACGCGGATAAAGACGTCAAACCACCCAGCATCACTGAACGCGAAAGCAGTGTTGTTGTTTCACGCCGTGCACAAGGTAGACCGATCCCGCCCATCGGTGGTCCCTCCTTGTATCCCTCGAAGCTCGCCTCTCGCATTTGGGAGGACACGCTGGCTCAAGTAGCTTCTACTCCGCCGCGATTTATGCGCCAGATCGACGATTATGGGCGAGAACTCGTCCATAACCACTCGTGGAAAATCCAGGATATCGTGGATTTGGTTCGACACATATGCTGGAAAGGCTCGGAGCCTGACAGCGACACGCACCCTTTGTCGATGGCATTGCTGGCATTCAGTGTGTATTCCCACTTCCGCAAGTGCGGGGATCACAAGAACAGCTCCATATTCGCAACTGTGCTTCAAGACTGTGTGATAGGTTGTTTCACGGCACTTTGGGACGTCAAGGTAGGTTACTTTCCACCTAGTGAGGAGCAATCCATCTCAAAGTTTTTCTATCGCCTTTTCCAGCATCATCACATCGCAATTTGGCTAGTGAACAAAGCACATTCTGCGCCGGCACATGTCGCATGTGCGAGGCGCTTCGTCGCTTTCACTGGGTGTCTGTATCGCTGCGAGATGATCACTAGATCTACAATTACAGGAAGTCTTTGGATATTGGTCCAGCAGCTTATGCTCCCACAGCAGTTGTATGCCATATATGACCTCGTCGCATGCTCTCAACTTTGTGGACGCGGAGATGATAAAGTCCTGCTCGTTCGTCAGTTTGCAAGCAATTTCTTTGCAGCTATATACGCTTGCCACCTTCAAGTTGCGTCGCCTGAGCTTCATTATACAGTGATGAATATTTTGAACATGGTCGCAGAGCAAAGTGGTTGCAATATCCACGAGCTTCCGCATCCTATCCCTCGTTTTCTGGCGGCTCCGCTACCTTATTAAAGTACGAAATTATGTTTTATGACAATGTCTAACGGCGCAAATATACTTCTTCTAATCCCATGGCACACTTGGACATAAGAATGGGCCTACTACTGTATTACTGTTGTTATTATGATTATTGATATCGCGGCGGGGTTCTCCATCCTACTACCTTGGGCCAACCTAGTGGGAACCTTGCCGCATATACGTTCATATACGTTTATCTATCCTATCCATCTGTCCATCTACTCTCACGATTTCAGAGATAGATATAAAGTTGTGGAGAACCCGTCCCCCCTTTGCTCACTCCAATGTCGACGCTGTATGATAAAATCTGGAACAACCACATCGTTTTCTCCCCCTCTGAAGATGAAACTGCACCCAGCCTGATATTTGTCGATAGGTGAGAGAATTGTTTGAGATTATCTCTGCGTGCTCAAACAAAGCTCTGCTAGACACCTTGTTCACGAGGTTACCAGCCCTCAGGCCTTTGAATCGCTCTGGTCCGCCAAGCGAGTTGTCCGTCGCCCAGATTGTACCTTGGCTACCGCAGATCACAACGTTCCGTGAGCCAATTCACCTCATCTGGTACTTGATCGTAATACCATCTACCCACTGGCAGCACTTCACCGAGAACGGATGATATCGCTTCTGACGTTTACCTCCGGGATCCAGTATCTCGAGCTCAGCTCGTAGCTCTAGAGAAAAACACGCGCCGGTCAGGAATCCCTTTCTTTGGTCTTCGCGACGATCGCCAAGGTTTGTACCCAGTACAAGCTACCGCCATTGCTGATTATGATGTATCCTCCTGCAGGTATCGTTCATGTCATTGGAGCAGAGCAGGGTTTTATTGTGAGTCTATCAAGCTCCCTCTACCGCGCGCTCCAGGGAACTCAATCTTACACTAGCTTCCGGGTACTGTATGCGTGTGCGGAGACTCTCATACATCTAGTACGAGTCTCTATTACTACCTCAAAACAAGGAACTGACCTTGCATCATAACAACCTCCCAGCTCTCGGGGCATTCGGGGCCCTCGCGTTCGGAATCGGGACGTCCCAAGTGGAGCACGTACTAGCCACACAAACTCTTCGCATGCGCAAGTCGAAAAACATGAGGATAACCATCGACGGAGAGCTTGGGCTCGGTGTCACCTCCAAGGATGTCATTCTCCACGTCATACGGACGATTGGCACAGCGGGGGGCACCGGGTTTGTCTTTGAATACGCTGGCTCTGTCGTTCGTGCTCTCAGTATGGAGGCTCGAATGACGATGTGCAACATGACTATTGAAGCTGGAGCTGGAGCGGGTTTGATAGCTCCGGACGAGACCACCTTTGCTTACCTTCGAGAAAGACCCTCGGCTCCAGACGAAAAAAGTTGGGAACAAGCGGTGACATTTTGGAGGGGTCTCAAGACCGATGAGGGTGCCAAATTCGATCGAGAGGTCTTTATCAACGCTGAGGACATTCTTCCGACTGTGACTTGGGGTACTTCTCCCCAAGATAACGTCCCCATTTCTGGTATCGTCCCGGATCCCTCATCATTTAGCAATCCTCAGCGACGAGATGCAGTCATGCAGTCACTGAAATATATGGGGTTGACACCGGGAACACCAATGGAATCCATCACAATCGACCGAGTTTTCATCGGTTCTTGCACCAACAGCCGCATCGAAGATTTGCGAATGGCTGCCTCTGTTTTAGCCGCCGTGGGACCAGAGGCCAAAGTCGCAGACAATGTTTCTGCGATGATTGTACCTGGGTCTGGCGTCGTCAAAAAGCAAGCCGAGAAAGAGGGACTGGATGTATTGTTCCGGAGGGCCGGATTTGATTGGCGGGAAGCCGGCTGTTCTATGTGCGTCGGGCTCAATCCAGACCGATTGGGCTCAGGACAAAGATGTGCTAGCACTAGTAATCGCAACTTTAGAGACCGACAGGGACCAGGTGGACGAACCCACCTGGTCAGTCCGGCAATGGCTGTTGCAGCAGCTCTGACCGGTAGTTTTTCTGACGTGCGCAAGTTGCTTGATGCAAAAGCACTTAAAGAGCCAAAACCTAACGGCAAGACCGAGACACTTCCCCCTATGCTCTTCGGTGAACCTGCTGTTCAGCCTCTCGAAGAGACTCCAGAAAATAGGGACGCAGAAGCCGTTACCCAACATCAGTCTAAGCAGTTTGTGTCTGTGAAGGGCATAGCCGTTCCTTTGACAATGGATAATATCGACACCGATATGCTGATTCCTGCGCAATTTTTGAAGGGGACCACTCGCACAGGGCTAGGCGACTTGTTGTTCAATCGTTTTCGTGTCGACCATACCACCGGCCAGCAAACAGATTTCATTTTGAACAGGAATCCTTATGACAAAGCGAAGATCCTGGTATGCGCGGGAAATAACTTTGGCTGCGGTAGTAGTAGGGAACATGCTGTCTGGGCTTTGTGAGTGAACTCTCTTCAAAGTCGTGCTACGTGCTTAAATGTCTAGCAGAAAGGAATTCGGAATATCTTGCGTCATTGCTCCGAGCTTTGGCGACATCTTTTTCAATAACTGTTTCCAAAATGGACTTTTGCCCGTCATCCTTCCATTAGACATTTGCCGAGAGCTTGCAGAGTATGCCTCAACTGAACAAGAAACGGAGGTAGACCTCGAGACAGAGCAAGTGAGGTGCTTACAAATCGGCCTTGTAATCCCATTCAATATCAGCCCTACCAACCGCAGTCGTCTGTTACGCGGCACTGACGACATAGAGGACAGCTTAGGGGAAGCTGACAAAATAACGGCTTACGAGAATATGCGTAAATCGCATTGGCCTTGGCTCGAGTTGGACATCAATCGACGACGACGATGGGTAAATGCAGGTTCGCTTGAATGGTAGGGTAGTCGAGATGCGAAATGATAAATGTGTGGCAAGTGCTAATTACATCCTCCATTTTGTCAATGAAAAGAGAACAGTGTGAATTACTATGACAGCATTGAAAAAGAAAAGCCTAGAACGCGAGAAGGCAACTGCATGATGAAATTGTTGCACGGAAAAAAGGCTCTCTCGAAAGTGGGAGCCAGTGGATGGCACACCAAAAGCTTCTCCGAATTCGTGTGTGCATAACTAAGCGCACTGAAACGGAGACATAAGTCAGGGTCGAACGTTACGGCAATAGGACGACATACCGCAGTCTTCATGGTTTGAGATGAAGTGTTCATGATAAGAGCGACAATCAAACCATAAAGTCCCAAAACTTCGGCGAAAATGAGGATGAGAATCTGGGAGAGGCACAGAATAAGCAGCGGAAGGAAGGTTCAAAATGTAACACGGACCATTCCGACGAACAACCGAGGCTGCTGCGCGGTACCTCTCACACCAGCGTCACCGACAATACCAATGGCAAATCCAGCAGCAAGACCAGCGAGACCGACAGCAAGACCAGCACCGAGTTGGGTAAAACCTTGAGCAAGAGACATGCTCACGCTCACTGGCACATATGGATTAATATGGCGAAATAAGAGGATTAAAAAAAGAAACTATAACTCACGGTCACCGGCAATGAGTACTGAGACGACGAGACCATAAATCTGACCAAAGAGAATAAAACAGAGTGAGGCGCATGTATTAAAAACAAGAACAAAAACGTACAGCAATGATACCAGCCATGATGACCGGGACAACACACTTCATCATAAGATCCGGGCGCAGGACGGACATTGCAGAAATGCCGACGCCAGACTTTGCAGTACCATAACTGAGCGTAAAATAATGTTACAGGAGGCCACGTAGAGGGGACGAAGGACGGACCTTGCTCCTATACCTGCGAAGGTGCATCAAAGAACCAGCGACGAACAGTCAGTTAACGACGTCAAAATGAATCACCCAAGGCTATGTCAAGCTCACAAGTGAAGACAATGGCGCTGGTGCAGCCCTAAAGCAGGAGCAAATATGAAAGACCTGGCGAAATACACGAGGCGAGCGAGAGACATACCATGGCGCTGAAGAACGGTGCGTACACAGGACAGAGATCAGACATTGTGAATGCAAACGGCTGAGAGACAGAAAATGGTATGTAGTGGTCGAGAGCAAAACACAGGCGGTTTGAAGGTTGGCCTGTCACGGTGTCACGTCACGACACGTGAGTCATGTGGCGCTGTTTTAGGTTTCCTTATACGGCAAACAACATGAGGCGTTGTACTCAATCATGGATGGATTCCTTTAAATTCATGCTCGACGTGGAATCATACTCCATCCATGGCTCCCAATATCAAGGTCAGAGGAACCCTCACCTCGGACCCACTTCAGCACGGCTGTACTTGGCTTCACCTCGATAGTACATGCAAGGTAATCTTTGCTCAGTTCCTGCCACCAAAGTCCATCTCAAGTCTCGGCTAGATCCACCTCAGCCCAGCAGAAACGTCGAATTATCGAGAATGGCGAGAATCCATAACTCGCAATTCTCAGAATACGGACTCCAGTACATTTGAGGATCCAACAGCGAGCTTCTTCAGGTCTTTGACTGCCTCCAGCTCGGTTCCTACCTCCATCGAAGGATCTACTCGCTCGGCTTCCCCAGCCTTGCGCAAAGTGTCAAGGAAGGTACGCAACACACGATTACAGCTCTACGAAAACCACTTCGTCCTGGATCGTGTCCCGCCAAAGCTCAAAATCGGCGAGCTAGATGCTCCAGACTCTTTAGGGTGGCGATGGTATCAGTGTAAAGCAGACGTTCAGGTATGTACCTACCGTCATTATATGCTTTGAACAGAAAACTGACCTGTCTCCTTCTGAAGATTTTACTACCTCCCGACGCGGGTGTGCAATACGCGACTTTCCTCATGCTTGAGCACCTCCATCTCAACGGTGCTGCGTCTTGCAAAACGGCCGATAAATTCAATAAAGTTCGGCAGACGTTTAATGATCTCTGTATACGGACAAAAATGAGACATCCTATTCGCGGCATCGCCTCTACTGCGCGCCGTTATGCCCTTCCTGTCGGTTTTCGTGTCAAAGCCCTTGACAGGTTGGTGGGACGGCCCCAGGACAGCTGTGAGCACTTGATATCCGAAGATTTGCCGAGCTTTGCTCATATGCTGTCTGATGCTGATGAATATTGGAGACGCTGGCTGTGCATAGGAAAAGACCTACGAGTGACTCCATTTTTCCTGATTTCTTTTGGATCCTTGTTAATACAGACCTATGCTAGGTCCTACTGCCTGCGGATACTGCCGCTCAGCTTGCCTTTCTCTGCCGCACTGGTGTCTCTCAGCCTACGCATCCTCTTCTGCATCAAATATTGAGGGATTTCCAATATCTGTCCTCCGAGATCACAACCGAGCAGCTTTTAGCTACCCAGAGATCTAAATTCTACGTGTTTCCTCTCGAGTCTCATTCGCAAACACTTGATGAATCCGTTGCACATATCGAGATCACTATCTCACGGTCGGCGAGAAAACAGGTCAAGCCATCCTTCCATCCGCGGTGGCGTAGTGTCGTCCACGAACTGGAACTTCTCAGTTCCTCTTGCCATAACGACTCTAGCGTAGGAGAACGCGGCTTGCCGAGCGGCGATCTGCCCTCAGAAGTACCTCGACGCGTTGTCACGAGAAGAAGCGGGAAAAGGAACCTGAAGGCGGGGAATGTGGATAAAGCACTGCCTCCACTCCCTCTAAATAGCGAGGCCGAGCAACAAAATCTGGACTCACAGGACAGACATTCTTCAAGTAGTGAAAAGATTTGGTTACATAGAAGGACTCGTTTGTTGACCTAGTGACATGAAATTTGCCGATCGAAGAAGCATTCGCTTCCAGTACTCATAGTTGACCACTGCTTACCCTATCGACGAAACAACTGCAGTAGAGTAGAATACTATCTTCTTATAGTAATCAAGGTGCGATGCAAATCGATGTGGATGAATCACCAGGATGATTGATGAAAGCAGCCGGCGGCGCTGCTTAATGCTCCAATGGCGCAGCCGCTGCGGCGTTCTTACAGCTTCCTGACTCCTGGACGTGGCGAGAGGGAGAGACCTAAGGCGTAGGCCGACTCAGACGCTGAATGTTGAATGAAAAGAACACGCAGCAAAGCAAAGAGACTCAACGCCGAGTACGTCCGTCGTCTAATAAATCTCTGACCGGGTATTCGATTACATTCTCCATTAAGTATTCTCTACGATATCGTGTTTATTACATCCTATTTTCTATGATGATCACCTCTACTTGGAAAGATCCCGCGCAAAGTGGAAGAAATCTACGCTCGACCCGTTCACACCGTACTTGTAAATCTATCACGAGATGGTCAACACCCAAATATAAACGATACAAAAGGAGACAAACTTACAAAGTGCGAAGCGACCCAGCTTGAGAACAGTGCTCGCTGATACGTCTCTGGCAGACGTTTCAACAACGTTTCCAGCCCAATCTTATCAACCAACGTCTTCGGCATCGCACGTCTCAAGACCCCATTCCTACTTGGAATATCATCAAACAGGTCAGAGCTCTCTAACTCAGCTTGCAAGTTGTTCAGCGTCGACGAGAGCTCATCCGATATAGCCGTCCGAGGCTTCGCCCCCTGCAGGCGCGAGTGCTCCTTCCAGATGCAATAGAACTCCGCAGCAGCATTTTCGGTAATCTTCTCTTGAATGTCTTTAACGTAGCTCTGGTAAAATTCAGAAGGTTTGCCATCCTTGAAGATCATCAGGCTGGTATATTCTTGCGTCGACAGAGCGAGACCCGCAAGTACTTCCAAAGACGAGCTGGTTACGCCACCTGACGCGCCGTTCAGAATGAGTCCGTGTTTATATACATAAAGAGCATTTCAACCGACCTTTGTTTGTGCTCGAGTCTTTGAAGACTATTATCTTTCGCTTCTCAAGGAATAGACGGGCCTGCTGGGTGAGGAACAGATTCGCGCCCTCAACTATGTACTTGAAGTGGGGCTTGCCCTCGCTATCGAATAGCGCAGCCATGTTTGAAATGTTGACAGCCTCCGGTCTGTGGAAGGTAAACGTCAGCTCTAGTTGGTACTTCGTGATCGAAGTATATACACACCGTCCACCACAGGGTACGAACAAGTCCGCCTTGAATCTCAAATGAGCTCCATTACGGAAATCTGTTCCATCTAGAACAATCTCGCCGGCTGTGGTGTTCAACGGTCAAACTTCAGCCTCAAATATGTCAGATTCTCAACATACAGGGAAGTTTGACATCCTGGTCTTCGACTTTCACCAGATACCCATCCTTGCTTAATTTGGACTTGTCAAAGTGGGCAACCGGGACACGGAGTTTGGCCAGACGAATGAGCTCCTCGCGATCGAGACCAACTGGATCAGCTAATACACCACTTCCATCAACGATGGCAACAGTCTTGTCGGAGCTCAAAAGGATTTCATCTGGAGATCGATCAGCATTGTAGATAGAAACAGACTAAACGTACTTGATCCAAGATCACCATCTGGGCCTCCGGTTTGCACTTTCGTGATATCCTTCTCTTTTAAGCCCAATTGTTTGTAGATACCCAATACGTATTGCCGGATGGACAACGAAGTCATGCCATACGTGTCGTGCGGGACTCCTCCAAGCGTTTGAGCACTCTTGCCGGTGGTGAAAGACTTCCACCACGTCTCAGCGCCACGGTCGCGGGCATGTACTATAATTTGAAAGATAAGACTGGGCCAGACACAGGAGACATTTAAAAAAAAAGAAAAAAGGTCATTTACATGCGGCCCAGTCCATCATATCTGCAGTACCCTCTGGGTAAAGAAATGACTATCAGCACTAGAAGGCAACTCAAAATAAAGATCACTGACCATCAGGGCCGAAGAACAACAGCTCAGGCTTTCCATAAAGATCCACCAACGTCTCCTTGATGCCAGGGGTTTGACCGGGGATAAGCAAGTCGATAACGGCCTAAGGAGGATGAAACTCCTGTAAGTGAGGCATACAATCACCCAGATTCCAACGACATACATCGACATATTTCTCGAAACACAGCCTGGGTGTAGCTCCAATCGAAGGCAAGATTGTACCTTTTGCGCCTCCCTCGGGTATATCCTTGTTCTTCAACGACTGAGTGGAAGCCAAATTATAGTTTTCATCGAAACTGCAATACAATCTATCAGTATGTGAGACGACGATCTTAAATCAACACCTACAGCATTCGCTGATTGATGGAGTACGTTTCCTTGTTCCTCGACATAACGATTCGAATTCCTCCCCGAGCAACATCTCTGAATCGAATATGGAACCCACGGAATTCATTACCAATAACGAAGAACATTCCAAACGGTTTCTTGGGGTATTCAATGTCGGGCAAAAAGTCTGGAGCAAGACGGAACGATAGAGCTACTTTGGTCGGTTGATAAAAGTTTGTTTTGAGGATGTGCCTGGAAAGGGAAATGTGTGTTGGAAGGTAAACAATTGACTGAATACAGGACATACTTGTTAAAGATCAAGAAACTTTCCAAAACTTGCAATTCATGCTTGTTAGTGACCGTACGCCTGATCTTATCATACAAATCTTCATCTGACAGGGGCTGCACAGTCTGTAGACGTTGATATGAAAGAGTGGGCCTATAAAACGAGCCCAGTCAGAAAAATATTGGACGAGAAGGTGTGCGCTCACATCAACTCGGAAGCGTGGTCGGAGGCAGGATAATGGACCATGGCAAAATTCACATAAAGAAGTCGAATCTACTGAACGCATGAGCTTTGTATTGGGATATGCGAGAGAAATTCTACTCGCCAGATCCGGATGAGCATGAATGACTTGTTCGATGCTTTCACGGGTAAAGGTTTCCTCTCTGAACCTCCTCTTGATATTGTTGAGCACTTCTGCGTGAGCGGGATCACTCTCGTCGAGTACGTTCTTGAGTTGCAAGTACGCCGGGCCTAACCTATTGCAGAAATGTTGGGCAAATATCCAACCACAGTCTGAGTAATGAGGAGCTCAGGGTGAAATTACGCACGGAGAGAGAGAGAAAGAATAAAAAATCTCACGGGCATACGTAGCTTCCTGAACCGCATGAGCCCCAGGAGCCCTGGGAAGGAAGAAAGGGTTTTCAGGGAGACAGTACAGCAATGACGCCTCTTTCATGACCTGGAAGATGGAGTGCTCGATGGGAGGAGCATTGACACCAGGGACAGGATTGAGGTACAAAGAGATGATAGTGATACCATTGGCAAACTGTTCCACGTATTTCCGGGCGGAGTAGAGGCAATAGAAATGGTAGAGATTGGAGAGCGCGCTAGAAAATAGTTTAAAATTAATTGACACACCTAGACGTGATAAACGGGCGACAAGATTACCTTAAAAACGTTCTGGTGCCGCCCATCTTGTATCCGATGACGAGACGCCTTTCCCTGGAACCTTCAACTTCGAACACTTCCATGACAGGACCGTATCGTCGCTCGACGTCCCACATAATCTACAAACTGATTTAATGACCTTATCAATTAATCAGAACGAGCGCGGATACCTTTTGGTAAATCTCAAGTGTGTTTTCGCTCGCCTTTTCCAAGAATGATTTATCTGACACGCTCTTGATGTCGGTTCTTCCCTCTGCATCCCTTGCGGCAGGGGTCGAAGGAAAAGTGCATTTGTTTACGAAATAGCATCGAAGCTGTTGGGAGGCGGTGGCGGAAATCGATCCGGTGGAACGGAAAGTTTCAAGCCTGTATGCATTGGTCGGAGTTGAATTGTCGAGGAAGAGGGTATCGATTCTGATGAAAAAGAGGGGTGAGGTGGGAATGAACGTGCGTGCGGAAATGGCGGCATCATTCACCTTGGCTCGCAAGCAGCACCAGGACCTTCGATAGACGTTATGCCGGGAGGACTGGTATGAATAAAAGTCGCGCCATTCCCGTTTTCGTCGATTTTTTCGAGATCGATGACGAGCTTGCTCGGATCGTGTTTTGTGTATGCCAAAACTTTTGCTCCGAAGAGGGCAATGATGTGGTCACAGATAACTTCGCGAGACTCGTTATGAAAATAGGTGTCGTCGATTCCGAGATTGGTATAGAACCAGTTGACCTCGTTGGCGATGAGCTCTTGAGGAATGAAGCCCTGCGAAGGGGTCGGTCAAAGGGCAAGATCCGCCAGCACACGAGACCAACCTTTGCGGCAACCTCTTGCTGGACAAGGGCTCGCTGTTCCTCCTTTCCTTTGAAGACTGGGGTAGTATATCCGGGAAGGTTCTTGACACGATGGAGCACACCATCGCTGCCGTTTCTGCTGAGGGTTTCTGGCACGGCAAGATGGGAATCGGGGTGATGTTCTGAGCGCGTCGACGCGTCAGTCAAGTTTGAAGCCATTATGCAAGTCGTCTGGGACCGCTCTTTATGAAGACTGGGGATGATGGAAGTAGGAGAGGAAGACGGGAATAGCAAGGATCGGCTATAAATATTTACATGAAATGGAAATAATTGCAAAAATTGGGTTTTTCAGGGCTCCCGACGTTCATGATCAAATATCCCTCATCTTGGGCAAATATGTTTGGGTACAATTCAAGCGGATCTTGGTCTTGCTCTCTCTCGCCTCCGCAAGATCCGTTATGTTGGCAGGAGTCGCGCATGTTCCGGTTTTATGGCCTTGAATTCACAGAATGTCACCTGCCTGACAAACGATCCGACGCAGGAGAGTATGTATCCCCTTGGGATTTTATCCTACACCTACTACTGTAATACCTTTCTACGGCAGCATTAAAAAAACACAAGAGCAGAACGAGAAAAAGTATCAGAGGCAATGTGTATGACCCCAGGCGGCATTTGGATGAAAAGCAGAACATACCAATGCCCGTGCGGAAACACGGACGATTCCCCAATGACCTTAAACGTGATCAGACACCAGCCATTCCATCCCTCATGTACTCCTCGAATAAGGCCTTGTAGTCCTTGTGCCATCTACTCAGCGCCGGCCTACCTTCAACAACATCTCCTACACTCCACATGATCCTCAACTCATCTACCTCCCTCCTTGTCTCATTATCGGGAACAAGCACATAAAAGTCTCCCGCTCGGACCTTGTCCAGCATATACAATACCGTCTCCTCCGGAGGCCAAGCTCCCGCGGGCTTTTCTGCCTTCGTGCTGGCACCGGTAATGCCAGTATGAGTCCACCCGGGTCTGCGAAGCATGTATAGTTTTAAACACCGTGAACGATATTTTCTCTCGAGACGCACATGAATAGATGAGCAGTAACGTTGCTGTTCGGTCGCTCCCTCAGCTCGTGAGCTAGGCTTTCGGTAAGAGATTTCACGGCCGCTTTGGACGCATTGTATGCTGCATTCCCACTGCCAACGACGAATGGAGATGAAAAATCCGGCAGGCATAGGCGGAATGGAAAGGGACAAGGGGGAGGACGGTCAATACTACTACTAGTTTGAGCGCAGTATCAAAGTAACGCACGGTGGATTCGTGATCCCTGCATGAGAGATTTTTTTTTTAATTTTAAGGCAGTAAGCGTAACGAAGAGAGCGTAGGCAGTTCACAATGCTTGCCTTGCTTTGATCCAGTGTTAATAATCATCCCTTGATTCTCTTGATGAAGCATGAACTATGAGACAGGATGAGAACATAATTACACTATACAACGAGGTGGCGAAATACTTACGGGAACAAATGCCTGCTGGACGTTGAGAACGCTGCCATAGAATGAGATGACAGTCGGATCGAACAGAAAAAGCAAAAATAAACATGCCCGAAGAGGTTAACGTCAAATATGGTTTTCCAGTTGTCCATGCCATCCCAAGAGGTGCCCTTCAACCCAATGCCAGCATTGTTCATCAGAACTGCAACCTGAGCGAAGATGAGCATCATAAACGGTGATTTCGGGCAGTGGGTTGCTAGGATATATGTTACTACGAGATGGAGATACGAGGATAAGGGTACAAAATCGGATAGGACGATTGCAGGGGGTCAAGGAACGGCAGAAAAGAAAAAAAATGGAGATAGAAGGGGGACGACTGAGATAACAACGACGGCCAGTCCGATGCTGTAGGTCGGGACCACGATTCTTACCTCGCCCCAGAGCTCGTAAACTTTTTCCTTCAAGTTTACGACCTGGCTCAAGATGGAAACATCGGTAGGTACAACGAGGACATTGGTATGGCCAATGAGTGCTGCGACCTCTCTTCCGACCTGCTCGAGCTTGTTTTCGTCAACATCCGCGATAGCAATCTTTAGTTTCAGTCTGCAGAGCGATAAGAACCATTAGCGAAAAATGGTCGATGCAGTCAGTGTACACACTTGGCAAGCTCGAGCGCTGCGGCCCTACCAATGCCAGAAGCAGCACCAGTGATGACCGCCACTCGACCTTCATGGATGACTGGGTGAACGTCATCTCCAAGACTGGCACTGTCGGGCTTGAAGGGGGGCCTCAACGGTGAGCCGTTGCGGCTTGTGTGATTGGATATCGTCGGACGTTCGAGCATTGAGAGAGAGAAAGGTAAGAAGGGGCTCCTGTAAGTATGGCTATTTCGGTTTGGGTGACATCACTTAATCAACCCCAAAAACGTTGCAGCGTGAGATTGGCCAAAGCGTCAACTTTTACATAGATAGAAGTAGACTATTCATACAGAAACAGGAATAGTATTACTAGAGAGATAGACACAGGCGAGCAATTCTTGTGTAGGAAAATATATCGTGAATCACATACATAAGAGAACAAACAGTAGCCAGTAAGGGAGACGATAAACAGGGAAAAGAATAAAGAAATTACGAATCCGAGGTATCATGAGTTTCACAACTCGCACCAGTATCCATTCCATTAACACTCAAGCAGATTTGACTGCCGGAGCAGCACTGGGAGGTTGGCTGCTTGGCGGACCTCCCTCGATTCCCATCTTCTTCCGCACAAGTTCAAACGTCTTCAGCATTTTTCTCCTAGCTCCAAGCGCCGCAACGCCCTTGGCCTCCAGCTGCGCCTCATCAAGGGCAACCATGTCCTGCCATTTCATGCCTTCAAAGTTCGGCGTATACTTGTGCAACCTCAGGCTCCTCAGCCACGCAGGAATATCAGTGAGCAGCTGAGGATCAACATCTTCTTCTCCTTTGGGTGTAGCGCCACCAACAGTACTCCCAGGACTCTTTACAGACCTCGCACTGGGCGGTCCTCTCCTTGAATTGATACCAGCGCTCGTAGGCCCGCCCTGCATCCCCATCCATCCGTTCTGTCCGAATCCACTGGCGGCCATCTGGGCGGCAAGCAACTGCGCCTCCGGCGAGATTCCCATGGCAGTGAGCATTTGCATGTTGAAGGGAGCCATCGGCGACATCCCAGCGAGGTTCGGCATTCCCATAGCTCCAAGACCAGGGCTTCCCATGCCCATACCAAACCCACCGGTACCCATCTGCATTCCTAGACCATTAAGATTGGCCATCGCGTTAGCCAGGCTATTTTCATCGATTCGGTTGGACGACGTATTCGAGAGCGCCGGGCTTCGAGCGCCTACCCCAGACCAGCCCGCCCCCGGTGCACCAGCACCAAAATTATTCTTCATCCTATTGTTGATCGAATGCTGGTTGTCGTCGTCATTGCTGTTCTTGTTGCGCCTATGGATCGTGGGGTCACCCATACGAGGGACGCCAGGAGCTGTGGCCTTATGATTGGACCACTCGTTCAATTTGGAGGCAGCGGCGTCAAGACTTCGTGTTTCTTTCTGGAACATCGGAATAAGAGGCGTGTTAACCATGCTCGCCCAGCTTCCGTCTCCAGTAGAAACCGTAACCTCATTCGTGGATGCGCCAGGAGCCGCTCCTCGAGGTGAGCCGATTGTACCCGAAAATTCGGTACTCTTCGGTCGAGAGTTGTTGATAAGAACTTCTTGCGTTCCGCCATTCTGTTCCGCGACTTGACCGAGCTGCAAGCTGCCGGCAGCCGCCCAAGTAGTGCGATTCTCGGCGCCAGCTGAGGCAAGTACGGGAGCGGAGATTCTGTGCGCGGCGTTACTTGCTTTGAACTTGGCACGCTGCTGTGCAAGGGTTGCAGCAGGATCAGACGGCGCAAGAGCCGCAGAGTCCGGGGAGAGGAAGTTGGACGAATTGTCTAGAGCAAGAGACTGACGACTGCCGGGACCTGCACTGCTGGCAAAGTTACGGGCAGTAGGGGACGCGGGAAGACCAGACTTGAGCCCGGGGGACTTGAGAGTAGCAAGCTTGGCTTCCATTTGACTTTGCATGGAACCTGAAAATCCTATGTCAGTTTTACGAAAGAATATTGATCAAGCCTCTTACCACCCATTGCAGGACTCAGGAGAGCCGTCATTGGGTCCGATCTAGCCATCTGCTGGAGGACAGTAATGAAGAAGCGAATTTGAACTTGAGTTGAATGTTGAAGAAGACTATAAAGAGCGGCTGTGCGCTCGGCTTCGGAAAGAACCTTGAACCCTAAGAACAATAAGACAAAAACGAGTTAGAGTAAAAGGAAGTCGCACATTGCTCGATAGCAGAGAGCTCCTCCTTGAAATTAACGTCCAAAGAAGCAGCAGCCATTTCCTCTAGGGTAGCTTCATAATTTTGGAGATTTTCAAACCATTTATCGAGAGCTTCGGCTGGAGACGAATCAGTCAAGAGAAAGAACGGTACAGGGGATGCACAGCTCACCCTCTGGAGTTTGCTGAAAGATGCCAGCACTACCCAACAGTTCGCTGGTAGGACGTGCACTAGCTCCTGCTCCAGGCCTCGGTGAGGGCGGGGCGGCAAAACCAGCTCGAGTGGCCCCCATGGACTGACGATTTTTGCCAGGATCATTGGGGCCGGGAGACGGGCTAGGGCTGGTAGAGGGGGGGCGAAAACTCATGGTGATTTGTGAAGAAAAAGATATATAAAGGAAAAGGATGAGACTGAGGGATAAGACTGGGGTTTCGTTGGGACTAGTAAGGACTGATTACTGGAGAAACGAGTTCCTTTGTTATACTCGTCAGAGTCGTTAAAAACTGTGGTGTCCGGACTTCGAGCCTGAGGACTGGCTAGAAAACAAACTGCCTGAATGTTGCAGCAACGTTTGTGGTTCTAGACGAGACCAGCGGATCCTGCCGGTCTAGCGAAGCAATTGAATGTGTTCTACGCAAGGAATGGCGAACAGAACGAGAAGAACGGCGAGCAGAAAGTCTTTCAACGATGAAAGCTTTGAATGAGGGGTAGGTTTGAAAATTGCTGGCATCAACAGCGCAGCTGACTAAGCGGAATGATGTGAATCAATTTGGTACAGCATACTGAGTAAATAATATCTCTCTAATCCAGCCCGCGAAGGCCCTGAAATGGCGCACATCTTGGTACCGTTCACAATACTCCAGCAAGGCTCGGTACCGCAATTCCGCCGTCGTGTTACATGCTCGAAGCACTTTGGCCAAATCGACCGGGCAAATATAAGGAGGCTGCCTCGCATCTTCACCCAAGGACGCCGTGCCCTGCATCGAGCAGGCATAGTACGCGCAGTGATCAATCCCGAAGCAATGCCCCAGTTCGTGACTGGCTGTACGACAAACTCGAGCAAGCCATAGGCCAGAGGGAGATGGGTCAGATGGCAACAGTGGCAAGTCACAGCAGGCCTTCAGTGCTGCATACATTGGGCCAAAACAGTCGCCGTTCTCCATTGGACTGTTCTTCATCTGCTTCTTCCTTTTCTTCGGGGGCTCTGAGGCACAACTCCGTATAAACTCTTCACAATGTGATGCGGGCCAAGCGTGCTCCCCGTCTACATTATGCTCTTCGTCCAAAATAGGGTTATAGCGTGCCATACTGACAACAGCAACCCGACTGCCACCATATGCACGCCCACAGGCAAAGTCGTCGTCGTCGCTCTCGTATATATCGTGAGAAACGAGCAAGAGTAAAGCATACGCGTCAGACGGAAGGAGTGATATTGCCGCATCCAGGAGATCATCGAGGTTTAATTGTTTCTGGAACATAATACCGGTGTTTTTCGAGACTCGAGCACGTATTCGAACGCATTCGGAACCGATATTGAGTCCTATGTAGCCAGAGGGACTTCCTCTTCGGGCCTTTTTGTCCTCCCAAGTAGTATATGCAAGCTGCACAGGTAGTTTTTTTACGGACATACCGTGATAGAAAGCTGCCAAATAATCGATGACTTCTTGAGTCTTGGGTGCTTCATGCTCAGATGAAGCAGTCAAATTCGCTGGGCGGATCCAAGACTGTATATCTTTCGCTTTAGGATCTACGGAAGGAGGTTCGATCACGTAGATGGTCCCTCTATCTTTCGAGACGTGATTTCGATCCTTCAGGCGTATCCAAGAGCGCAAGCTCTGTACAGGATACTTTGGGTCAAGGGCGAGTTCATCCTCGGGAAGGACTAACGGCGCAGGAAATGCTGTGATCGTCGGGGCAGATAATGTGGACGAGGTTCTACCTTGCGGAGTAGCGGCGGCAGCGCGTTTTTCTTCGGAAGGCCATGTAAAACCAGCTTGAGCGGCATATGAAGAGGGTTCTAACGTCAGTTTAGCATGATCGCAAACTTTTGTGGTGGCCGTTGGAATCATAGAAATAAAAGACATAAGCGCCGGGTCATCATTTTTGTGAACAGAACTATATTACAGATTCGTCTTTACCTTCCTTTCGTAGCCATTCTTTCCAGAAACGACACCATATGCGACGCCCTGCTTCCCGAACATCTTTCTCAGGTCATTGACCAATTCGCCGGGACACTCATGTGCAGCGAAATGACCACCAGTCGGATGCTCTGATTGGAAAACGAGACGTCCAAGATTATGATTGAATCTAAGTACCAGCATTCTTTAAGCATTGAATGCGTGGGTTCTAAGAAAGCACGTACTTTCTCGGAGAGTGGAATAGTTCCTTGGGGAAGTAGGATATGCCCAATGGGATGGTGGGTTTACTTGCGGGAGGCTGGACAAAAGCCCTTTCGGAATGCATGACTTCGTAGTAGATACGCACAGACGCCGCAGGACCAGCGCGAGAGAAATAGTAGATTGATACCCAAGTCAAGACTGTAGAATTGCGGTACCCTTCCAGTCAGAACGAGGTGGCCGATGAACATACCTTCATCGTCAGTCCAGGGATACGAATCAGTCCAATTGACAAGTTTCTCATAAATCCACGCCAGCAATCCGACTTGTGATGTCGAGTCAGCATTGCTCTTCCCAGTTTTAGCGAGAAAAACACTGCATACCGGGACTATCTGCAAGCGAGTACCCTACTGTCTGAGGCTGAGTGGCTTGCTCTTTGAAGTATCCCTGACCCTCTTCTGCGAACCAAGCCGCCCGCTTGAAACCAGCCTTTTCGGCGGCAGAATAAGGGGAAAACAGGTGCTGGATGTAGAGCAGTGGATTGTAGCGAAATTGAAGTGGAGAGCCCCTGGTAGACAAGTTAACATGAGCCGGAGTCTGAGAGCAAGCTGTCTCACGTAGGCATATTCATATGCCAGGCCTTGCAGTGAACCCCTCCATACTTCTGCGCCACAACTCGGCTTATCTGCTCTTCGATTAAAGTCAGCTAATACAGATACAATACTGACCGACCAAAGAGCCCCAATCTCCTCCTTGGGTTACTGCCCAAGCATAATCATCAGTCAACTTTCTCCTACAGAAATACCGTGTTGTGCCACTAACCGTATTCTTGATATCCAAGGGCAACCATAAGCTTATGGCCAATCTGACATGGATGTTAGTTAGCTGGAGGCGTTGAAAGTCAACGCTGGACCAAGGACCTCTGCATACTGATCAGCAGCGAATCCCCGTTTGTGGGTTGCCTCGGAAAATCCGTAGCCAGGTAGACTGAATGTCACGACGTGAAAACTAGGAAATTCAGGCGAGGACTGGACAAGAAGCGGCAAGATTTTTCGAACTTCAAGGAAGTTTCCAGGCCCTGCCAAAGCGATTGCGGTGAGAATTTTGACCATTATAAAGAATGAACGTTCTGAACTTGCATCCGTGGATAAAAAGTAGCGGAATAGCGGTCGCAAGCTCGCTCCTTTTGTGCACGAAATGTACATTTAGTGTTTCGAAGCCGTCCACCTTGATATCAGTGGTAAATTGGGGCAACTCTGCATTCAACTTGGATTCCTCTGCTCTCCAATCATATCCGTCTATCCAGCGAGCGACTAGGCGCTTGATGTCAGCCAAAGGGGCGCCATAATCCCACTTTGCCCCGTCCAACTCGTCTGGGAATTCAGCCAAGGCGAGTTTTTGACGGAGTACCTCGAGCTTAGATTCGGGGATGGATATTTCGAACGGATACATAGCCATGAGTACAGTACAAGACTGAAACAGCGGTTTTCGGCTCAACATTCACCGGACGGGCCTTGAAGCAAAACCTTCGTACTTACTTCAGCTGCGATCATGATCATCCCATAATTGTCGACCACATTTCAAAAGCCGTGTACATACTAGGTACATTCTGAGTAAATGTACTGGTCAGTGTTCAGGGAGAGTTTGTATTAATGGCGGTAACCATAACGTCAAGTGCAGCAAGTTGTCCCCATGTCGTAAAAGATTGTGGAGGTCCTGGCCAGCTAGACGAATACGAATTTCCCTCGGCTGCGAGTTCAAGAAGAGCATTGTACTGCGACGAGGGGTCAATATCAAGAAGCCATAGATTCATAAGTGACATGACCCTCTCACCTGAACGTCGTTGTAACTGTGGATCAGAATCTGAAGGGCGCTGTTGTCGCTACTTCGTACACTGACTTCGTCGAGACCTCGGATGAATATCGCTAGCAGATAAATCTGTTACAAGTCCTGCGCGAGCGACTTACAAACAAGAAAACTTGCCTTTAAATCCAACACCATCGTTGTTAGCCGTTGGACTAGCCCCTTCCGTGATGATACCATTGCTACCTTCCCATACAGACGATTTGATGGCAGCCGCAGCAATATTCGTCATTCTATTAAAAGTCGAGGGTCAGAAGCAATCACCGCCTCAAGAAATGGATACTCGCAAGGATTTCCAGGCAGAGTTCCCGGTAACATCCTTCAGCACGCTAAGCCCTTCGAGGTACTTTCCGTCGTGTCAACACTTGTCCCAAGCCAGTAACACATATTGCCTTACCTTGCCTGAATTGTACGTGAACAACCAAGTATTAGGGGACCTAGCACAACTCGCTCCATCAACAGTGTCAAGAACAATGTTGTTTGGATTAATCTGAAGATTCTGAATCCATTGTGCGCTAAGGACGGCGGCGTTCGTGTACGTGGAGTCGCCGGTCTCTTCGGCCAGGAATGCGCCAAGCCTAGGATTATCTGTTTTAATGTCGTTACCTCCCGGATGCGTTTCAACATACGTTACATAGAGTCTATACTTTCAAATGAGCGAACTATGTCTCAATAACGGCGGAGGACTCACCCAGTGGTGATAGAGTTGATACTTGTGTCGTCAGCTGTGGGACGCTAGAGCTCACAAAATCAATATATCAACGCTGGCTAGGATATTACAGAACTTCGCCCACCCAAAAAACTCCCCCAGCCATCGATTCTGAGTGAAGAATATCAGCATCAGCTCCAGAAATAAAGCGATGATTTACTGCCGAAGCAAGAACCAGCTATTGCAAAGTCCTTGTTGGGCTGTTTCCCGGAGGATGCATCAGCAGCAGTCACGACGCTGTGAGGAATTGTCACAAAAATGGGAGAATCCTAAGACTCCAATTCACTAACTATTGCGAAACATGATTCCAAGTCGCGACGGCCATCGATAGCAAATTTTGATTCTGAAAATGATTCATCGCAAATAACATACGCGGCACCACGAACAAATCTCACTCCGTATGCTCTGTAGGCATAGTATGCGGCTGTACCCCACCATCTGTAAAGTAATCAGAAGCCAAGAAATCACAAGGGTGCGTTTGGCACGCACAGCGCATCATCGTTGAACTGCGTAGAAAGATATTCTGCATTAAAAGGACTCAATAAATGCGGGAAAGCTTACACTGAGATCCAAAAATATGAGCATAACTAGTGGGGAGAGAAACTTGGAGGAGAACACACGAACCCGAACTGATCAAAATTTGGAAAAAGATTGAAAGCTGTTTGGAGACCGTTCACAACTTGGTTTTCGTAAGTGGATGTTCCAGCGAGATGATCAAAATTCGCCATTGCAGAAAACACGTTTCCAGACTGCCAGTAACCAATACCTAATGGTTTTTTCAGTATTTGTTTCTGTGGATTTATCAACTCGATACCATTGAATTGAGCATTGGCCGTGTCAAGTTGAGGAAGGATAGTATTTATCGCATTCTCCGCGATCGAGATGCGCTCCGCACGTAGCCGAGAGTTGCTGAATTCCTGAAGCAAATGATTGGTTCATAAGTCAGGGAGATGAGAGAAGTGATGTACCCTCCATGACAAGGGTACGCCCAAGTCCTGAGCGATAATTAGACTCGGAAGAAGGGCAAGAAAGAGTGCGAATGGAGCCATGGTGTAACAAACGGAATTCCGTGTTTTTATACTGAAGCTCAGAGAAATCGATGACCTCGATGGGGCATATGCAGGGAATTTTTGGTTGACACGATCCAATAGTATGACAACCAGCCTTCAAGGACAGCCCTGCTGACTGCTACAGACTTGAAAATGGGTTTGAAGAGGCAAATAGGTGGCCAGCATATGATTTGAGGTAGCATGCTCCATCTGCATGAGAGCTGCATGAGAGCTGAAGTGAGGGCGGTCACATGGGGGAACGGAGAAAGTTCCGAGAAGGCCGCGGAATGGCTCAATGCTGGACATACGCCGCGGATGATCCGTCGTGTCCGACAGACGTTACTCGCTTGCTGCGCAGCGCCTCTTGCTCTTCTACCGCCATGTGGGTTTTGTCGATGTCCTCTCCTTTGCATTTCTAATTTTTTCTCAAGCCAAGTATCGGCCATGACTGAAGAAACCATTCCCCTGTTGGCCGATTCTTCAGGCATACCTGACCGTGAAGACCGACTCAACCCAGATGATTCTAGTCTCCAAGCGAAATTGGCTGCTGAAGAGGAGCACAATGCGATATACACCCGGTTTTCTAATGGAACCAAAGGAGTCATTGTCGCTCTAATCGCATTTTGTGGACTTTTACCTTGTACGTGCATCCAGTAAACTGAGTTTTTTTTTTCGGGTGTCGCTTACATCTGGGAACAGCATTTGTGTCCGGCTCATTCTTTCCGTCCATACCATCCATCGCTAGAGACATGAACTCCACACCGTTCACAATCAGGTCACTTTTGAGTCGTTGCAGAGAGATTCGGCTCTGACATTTCCTAGTTTGACAGTAAGCGTCTCAATTCTTGCGGCTTGTATTGGGGCTCTCTTCGGTGCATCTTACTCAACTTTTTGTACGTGCCATTCTAATTCCCTTCAAGTGCATTCTGCTCAGAGAGCAAACATTATTTGACCCTTCCCGATGTCTTCGCTTTTGTTCAACCTACGCGCAATGAACCCTTCTATGGCACGACACCATGCACCAGACGGTCGCAAACCCGTATACCTTGTGGGTCTGCCACTACTGTCCATAGGATCCCTCGGTGTTGCCTTCTCCCGATCGATATCTGAGCTCATGTTCTGGAGGTTTCTACAAACATTTGGTGGTAGCCCAGGTCTTTCGGTCGGGGCTGGTGTCATTGGTGATATATATCGTCTGGAGGAGAGAGGGACAGCCATGGGAATATTTTTAGGAGTGAGTATCTAGCTGTGGTGAACACTGGACTGAGATTCCATTGCATAGGATTCTATTGAATGGTTAATTCATGGCACTCATCCTTGGTTTCTTAGGCATGTCTGATTGGCCCAGCCCTTGCTCCTTTAGTAGGAGGCAAGTTACCCGGTATTTTTATGATGAGATCTCACCGTCATTGCTCTAGGAATATTATCCCAATATGCGACCTGGCGAATCAACCAATTATTTCTCGGTTCATGGGGTCTCATAGCTTTCATCCTCGTTGCGGTTTTTTGCCCCGAAACAAGTATTCCTGGGTCCAGAGGAATAGACAAGAAACGTGCCGAACTTGAGGCTCAGAATGAGGCCTCCGGGAAGCGCTGGTTCAAGATCATCTGGATCAATCCGCTGGAAACCATATACATACTTAGAAGCCCAAATATGCTGGCTGTGGTGGGTGTGCATTTTAGTCAACTCTAGCTCCAAATTCTCGTTAAAAATATCAGGCTCTTGCAGGTTCAACCGTTTTGCTCACTGACCTAGGTCAGTCTATGTCTATTCAATACACTACTTCTCTATAGATATTCTAATCATCGGATCACAGTGATCTTGACGCCTCTAGCTTCTACAGTGGTAAGCAGCTCCAGAGCTGATGTGTTTTTTCGTCCTCAATATGAGTGCTCAAGGGCGCGCGATATGGAATAACAAACCAGGCGACCCTTGGAGCATGCTATATTCCCATTGGACTGGGTAATTTCAGTGAGTATGGTTGACCTGCTTCTCGGTCCGTAGGTTGATGTTGTGCAGTCGGGGCCCCTGCAGCAGGGTATCTATCTGACCAGATCGTCAAACGTCGAAGAATACGACGAAATGGAGTCTGGTATCCTGAAGATCGACTTATTGGCACACTTTGGGCCTCGGCGACGTTAGTCCCCTTGAGCACATTAGGGATAGGGCTAATAACGACATATGTCGAGTCAAAGTGGGGTTTGTGGCTAGTTTTTGTATGTTTGTTTGCAAATGGGATTGGGGTGAGTATACGAATTTTTGAGCTTTCGATTTGTTTTTTTCGTTGACTTATTCCATGTCAGGTGGACGTCGTGCTTAACCCATCTGCAGCATACGTGGTGGACGTCATGCATTCCAGAAGTGCGGAAAGTATGGCTGCAAACAGGTGAGGTTTCCCCTCTGTTCTCTATCCGTTTCCGTCAATGTGATGGCTACATAAAGTGGATTCCGATCCCTTCTCATCTCTGCTGCTCTCGCCATCTTTATGACTCTGCTCGATAAAATTGGACTCGTATGGACCAATGCTATTGTAGCAATTTTGGCATGGTTTGGGTTCGGGTAGGCCTATTTCATACCTCTCGATCGATCCGACGTGCTCAACATTTTTAGGCTACTATGGCTGACAGTGCGATATGGGGAGCAGATGCGTGCCTGGGTAGACATTGGGTACACGACCATTGAGAATACTTAAAACGGGAAGTAATCTTAGGCTCGAGACGCGAACCTGCGAACTCGACGTGGAGGACAATTTAGGATAGTACCATTATCCTAAATTGTATCCCAAACTCTTCTAATACTTCTGTTCTGTGGTATGAGTGGTATGCGAAACATTGTTCTCTCGTTGGACGCCAATGATTTGGACATGATTTTGATTTATCTAGTATCAGCAAGAAACACTGGATATCGTTCCTTTTTCGCGAAACGCCTTCAATGGATTTGTGTCTTGAGCAGTTGCGACCCAAGCTCATTAAACTGCGGTCCCTATCGGGCTTCCCCTGAGTAACACACATGATGACCTGTATGTTCAGGCATCACAACATAGCAAAGTCGGTAATGGTCCTGATGATATCAATGCAGCACAGCAAATTCCGCATCGTGATTATTCGAGTATTAAAACATCCAAGATTCAGCTGCGTCGCTGAATACAACCTACCTGGTCAGCAGAGATTCAGAAAATGTTCTGCTGATCTCCACGATGCTTGCACATACTTTAAAGCTTACTTTCTCGCTGACCCCCCGCGTTACTTTCCCTTCGACCACCAGAATAATTCGCAATGTCTTCCGTGAAATCATTCTTGAACGAGACTTTAGGTGCTGGTTTAGTGGGACTCATCTTTTCTTGTGTAGTGCTCGGAATACTGCTCTCCCAAATTGCCCAATACTTCTCGCGATATCCGAAGGACAAATTCATAAACAAAGCCATCGTCAGTCCTTATTCTCGGCCTACTGCTTCATTCACTTTACTGACGACCCTGGAACACTTTATCAGGTCCTAGGTATTCTGTAAGTTATTTTGTAGACGCCTTGCTATCGTTTCACAAAGAACTCTTCCAGTGCTCTCGAGCTTGGGCATCAAGTTACTGTATCGCACGCGCTCTATTACTACAACATCCTGTGAGATTTTTGGCCTGCATTTCTCCGTGTCTGGACATTTGACTAAACAACATTTAGCAACTTCACTGACCTCGAAATCTTGAGTTTGTCCTGTCTCTTCCATGCAAACTATTTGCCCATGCCATCCAGATCCCTTTGAAACTGTAATATGGTAAGCACTGCTATAATCCCCGTCAAATCGAGCCGACTTATCGCGTCCAAATTGAGGTCTATCATCGTGAATTCAACCACTTCTGGTCCTCTTTGTTTCATTCCTATTCACTTTTTTTTTTACGTTCAAGGCGCAACAAACCATTGGGGTAAGTCACTGTGAAGAAAGAGCGGTAGTCATAATCTCAACAACTTAGTCTGTCACCGGATTTATCGTAAAGATGTGCCGTACAAGTTCTATACTTGTTTCCCTATCCTAGCTGACATGTTCGGTTTTGCCCTCAAGGTGTTTTGCCACTCGTGTTTGGAGATGTACGTCTTGAGCGAATGCAGTATCGGTACTGACGGAAAACAAATGATAGTCAGCAACCATGATCTTATTGTTTTCGGGATTTTGGTGAGCATTTTCAGAAGTAATCGGACACTGGATTAATGAGAACTCGGCGTCTCGAAAGACCGCCCTCAATATAACGGAGCTTGGTCAGTTGCCTAATAGCCTCACCAATCAACTCAGCTGAGCAATTGATATATACAGGTCTCTCCATTGGTAAGAAGTGGCTGAAAATAATACTTCCTGGTATTGATGCGAAGAACTTGAAATGCAATCAGCGTTTACATGTAAAGGGTGTGCACACCGCCTGTCGCAGTGACTTCTTCCAAATATCTTAGCGTTCATGATATAGCTTCGAGCTGGATATGTTCGGTTCTCTTCCTCGACTTAAAGTAAGTGCCAGTTGAATTCGTAGAAACCTCTGACATCCTGTGTAGACTTTAGGGAGCTTTGCGTTGGGCTGTGGAGCACTGACCGACTTACTTCTAGCCGCGTCTCTGTGTTTCTACCTAGAAAGACTGCGATCCAAGCAGCACAGGTGAATAAGCTCTCAATATCGCTCGACAAGAAGGCTCACCTCCGCTCTAGGAGTCACCAAGACACGCATGATTTGATTACAATGCTGAACATCTACGCTATAGGCACAGGTATGGTGACAAGGTGAGCTGCCATCGTTCTGACCCATTCAAGTGGGTTACTGAAGGTCTTGGACGTGTGTAGTGCCTTTGGAATTGCAACCCTTGTGTGTGTAGGTCAAGTCCATGCTCATTTTCTTCCCTTCATGAGCTGAATACGATCAGTATTATCTCATGCCCTTAAACTTCATCTTCATTGCGCTGTTTTTCATATTGACAAAGTGTCAGTGTTCGGGACCTATCCTCGGTTTGCATCTCTGCTCATGAATGACCTACTCAGTATACGGTGTTTCATTGCTTGCGGCGTAAGCAGTTTTGTTCAACTTTAGAATTATAACCTTATGATGGATGAATGATAGCTTAAACACGCGCCAGCACATCGAAAACGCCGTTCACATCAGTGTTCTTCGGGCTCCGGAGGGCACGATGGATTCACTTACTTCTTTACCTTTGCGCACAATAAGGCGCCAAGGCTCATCCTCTCAACAGCACCGGTCTTCGAGGACCAGTAGCATGCGCAGTCAATCCTTGCTTCAAACTCGATTCGAAGATATGGATCCTTCCGAACTGAACTTAGCTCAGATCCCCCGGGTGCCAATATATATTCATCCACAAACCAGCCTAAGCCGATTCTTCACTGAGGCCGACGGGGCATTTGCAATTTAATGTAGTACTTCTGGTGGACTCTGGAATCGGTTACAGAGCAGTACAAGGTCATTACGTATATTAACTACATACGGGGAATAAAGAGTGTCGTGACAAAAATAAGTAGCATAATTGTAACATAAAAGAGAGTGGTTCGATGTGGTAAAAAAGCAAGGTTGGGATGTCTCGCGACATATACCAACACGGAAAAAAAATCAAACATACAAGAGCATAGAGTGGTAACCTTCTGGAGATAGTGAGATATCCAGGGAAAATAATGAAAAAGAAATGGAGTAAAACCTTTTATGCGTCAGTGCCGAGATCAGCATTGACGCGGATCTCTTCGCTCCTCTTTCCAATGTCAGTAAACCATTGCGTTGCGCGTGTGGCTTTTCTAGCCATCTCCTCCTTCGCCTTGACTTCGTTGCCCTGCTCCTCCAAGGCTCCATTGAATCTGCCTCTGAGATCCCAAGAGGCCAATCGAAGCACTTTCCTTGTTTCTCTGCTGATTCTCAATGCATGAGAATCAGTGAAAGGAAGTTCGTCTTCTTTATCTTGACGAATGACCGAAGCCTTGACACGCCGACCGACCGTCTTGGGAATCGAACTCGGCAGCTCAAGAATGAGGTAGGCAGTCATACCAATTGTGACAGCTCCCAAAACAGGCGCCGCCCATTTCCTGACGGTCTCGTTCCCGAAAAGATCTGTGACACGGATGATGCCCTCAATAAGACCTTTGGCACCGACTGCTTGCCCACCAACCATAGTCAAAGCACCAACGCCCACACTGGCTAGGCCCAGAGCAGTAGTTGCACTAGTGTCATCATCGTCTTTGCGGGACAGCTGGCCGTCGCCAAAGTGTAACCAAAACTGGTGATGAACGTCGAATAGGTCGAGGAAAGTCGTCTCGAGCATATCGGCGCGCTGGGAAAGGCCGATGCCGAGACCATAGGCACCACCAGGTGAAATACTAGGGATACGCCTGCTCTTGGTCGAGCCTTTGCTAGCCTTTCGGACGGTACTAAACATGGCCTCGGGCATAAACATCCTCTTGTTTCGTTCGACACCGGCAGGCAGGTGTTCTTCGGCGAGCTCTTTGACCTTGGAAACACCGTTGCTGGTGATGAGCCTAGCCTCGTTCTCCGAAAGACTGACAGCAGCGTCGAGACTAGCGAGGAGCGCCTTACGAACATCGCGAGCGTAATCCCAGATGCCGAAGAGTCCTGGATAAGCCGGCATGGAGACGGAGGCGTCCACTCCCAGCTTCCCTTGCCCAACCCGTTCGAGGGCTGCGGACAAGATCGCCTTAGATTTGGACGACGCAACGATCGCGCCTTCCTCCTCTAACGTCTCGAGATTTTCTTCTAAGGTTTCCCGACCGCTCTTCATCTTCTCCAGTATCGGTTTGACTTCAGCCAGGCTCTCATTCGCCTGGACGAGTTCGGATTCGGCAACAATAGCATTGGCGCCAGCAAGAAGTTCTATGTCACCAAGGAGATTGTTCAGATACGTCGAAACCGGGTGTAGTTTCGACCTGGACCTTTTGACAAGGACAAAGGATCGCAGTGAAGACTCCAAGTCATCGAAAGACGGGTTTGCGGTGTAGGGCTGAAGTGCTGCGGCAGAGTCGACGAAGTGTACTAAATCATCGGCATTCTCGTAGGTTCGAGGGCTGAGTTCCTTGACTTGGTCAAGGACGAGTCTTCGGCATTTTTCTTTGTTCTTTATTTGATCAAATTTGTTGACGACAATGAACAAATATGCCTTCTCTTTGCTGGCGTTGGACAGGAACTCGCGAGCAGAAAGAGTAAAGTGGTTCTCTGCTGATACCACGAAGACAACGACATCGATTTCTTCTTGGCGTGCAAATAAGGCAGTTGTCTTCAAGCTGTCTCGATTAAGGCCTGGAGCATCAACGAGGGAGATGTCGACGACCCCGTTATTAAGGAGGGACTCTGAAGGGGTACGAGTGTCTGCGAGATAGAGTTTGAGAAAACGATCGTTGGAATCATTGTCACCGACTATTTCCTCTAAATCGGCCAGTGAGGCACGAGTGTAGGTTGACTCGTCACTGATGTCATAGGGAGTACCCAGAGAGATTAGGTGTACTTCCTCGGTACCATTGTTCTCGGCCGCATCATGCACTTCGCAAAAAGCGGTCGTACATGGTTGTTGGTCAACAGGCATTACTTCCCGGCGAAGCAACGCATTGACAAAAGTGGATTTACCGGCGTTAAGGTCACCGGTAACGAGGACCTTGGAAGAAGTGTCTTCGACGCGTAAACGAAGCCTATCGATGTGGTTAATGGAGGCAACGATACGGTCGTCTAAGAGGTTGGCAATGGACGATTTCTCCAGTTGAGAGACGAGGGAAACAACGCTCGAATGAGGTCCAATTTTCAGGTCAAGACGAAGTACACTGAAGTCAGAAGAAGGATTCTCGTCGGATTCCTCCTCTTCTGCCTTGTCGGATATATGTGAGATGGTCACGGAACGCTGCAGTTTTTTCCTGACTACGACTGGAGTCTCTGAAGACGGGTCATCTGCAAAAGTGAGGGAGCGGCAGCCTGATTTCCTCCCGGGAGAATCGGAAGGGGCAATGGTCTCGATGGCCTCTTTGTACTGAGGGTACCGTATGATCCATTCATTCTTGTTGAAAGTACGGATATCATTCAGGACGGACTGGGTTGCATCAATAGCATTCACAAGCCTGTTCGAAGATGGTCAATTAGGCGACGCATCAAATGCCTTGAATACTCGTACCTATCCTTCTGTTCTATATAGGCCTCCTGTACGTCTTCAACTTTGAGCTGCCTATCGGCAGAAAAACTGCTAAAATTGGCGAGTGCTTTGGTGGGAGATGTTACCCTAGCCGGGTAATACGCTTGAGACATATTTCAAGCACGAGTTTTAAAAAGTGTATCCTGGAGCTGGAAAACCCAGGTATTTGTGAAGCTTGTTTCGCTGGTAGCGTCGATGATGGCGACAAACAAAGAGTTGAATCGTGGGTAAAAGCGGCCCTATTTCTTCCGATTATGCTTACTAAGCGAAGTCCTAGCAACTATCGACTAAATTCAAATCGTTGGTGCCCACCCTTCGAATATTCCAGTTTGGTCTGGTGCTGCAGGCCAGCCTCTGCGACCACCCAAGAGCGGGCGGTCATCAAGGCCTAGATGGAGGATCTCCACCATATTTGGGATCGCATGAAGGGTATGTGTTAAATGTTTTTTCCTCTCGTTTCGGCGCCGATCCCTGACATTGGTACTCAAAGTCAAACACGCATTGAAATGTAGCTTGAAATGAATATGAAGTCAGAGATCACATAAATGAAGCTCTGCCAGTGCTGTTTTCGCCGGTAACATGTTGCCCGAGTTTACCTAAAATTTGCCCCAGCATGCCGCAAAACCAAGGCGTTTGCAGGACTCTGCAAAACTGGGGTATGCCAAACACAGACGGCGACGGTGATATGATGAGTCCGCGTGACATGGGCAGACAACTTCAAACTCAACCTATCGCAGTATCGGTATCAGGATGATGCAAAGTCTACGCGTGTTCGCCTCACCCAAGTCGCGCGAGGATCTTGCCTAGCCTGGTTTACCTCGTTCATCCACGACGAGCTTCCTTGTTTGCTACGCTTGTTCGGCCTCATAACAGATTGCGGACGCAGTTCACATGGCCCCAGCTCTCAATGGCGCAAATATTGTCAGACAGCCCCCAGTGCAGTCCAAGAAGAACAAAGTTCTGCAGGAGAGCAAATCTTCTCGTCGGCCTTCAGCTAGAAGCTCTGACACTCTTCACATTCTTCCGAATGAACCCACTCGACACCAGGAGCCTCACGGACAAAGACACCCCCAAGAACTTCGATATTCAGATGGCAAGCCTCCCACCCCATGTCCAATTTACTTCCATGCTCATCTTTCTCCTAGTTCCTGACTATCCGCCCCCTTCATTTCAGGAAGCCATGTCCAGTCACCCCTCAATGATGTACCCTAGCACATTAACGCTCCAGAATCGTGTACCCTCAGGAGTATTCGCAGACAGTGATTCCGACGAGTCAGACCTGGAGATTGTAGAAGAACAAGATGACCACAGTCATCTGGAGACTCATTCACACGATCGCGGTAGAGCTCCATTCTTGCACGAACCCTCCGTGCCAAAACGCAGACATATGTCTCTGTCCCCTCTTAGGACCCTCTTCCCTCAAAAGCCAATAGCGTTGCAGAATCGCGCATTATCTGCGCAGTCCACCTCGCCTTATTCCTTCCCTCGAAATACCTCATTGTTCAAAAGCACTACTTCACTTAGGACCCTCTCAACTGGGTCTTTTTTCAGATTGCCTCTCTCCGCACCTTCGTCCACATCACTGGTGAGGCCTGAATCGAAGGGTTCGTCGAAAGGGAAAGGCAGACTTATCGAACCTCTGGAATCATGGGAGGTGGTAGACGAGCCCGGAGGTTATGGAAGTATAATGTCTGTTATCGACTCTCTGAGCCGCGCATCTTCCCCGGATCCTTCACCAACTCAGGATCGCTTTGCTCATTATTCTTCTTGTTCATATGCAGAATTATCTACCAATCAGCCTCTCACACAAAACTCTGTATCTCTTTCCCGTCCCTCGAATACCGGATCATTTCGTGCTACCTGTGAAATCCCTTCTTCGGCGGAAGTGGAATCTAGGAAGTCTCAACCTCTACCGTCTTTTTCAACCCAAACTTCCTCACCGTCAGGCGCTAGATTACCTGCTGCAAGCTCTTCATCTCCCTACGAATTAGCTCCTTCTTCCCTTCCGAAAAAACTAGCGACTTCCCCACTGAGTGTACAGTCATGGAAGGCCGACTCTACAGAAGATAGCACACTCCTGCAGCTGGCTGTAGAGACACCATTACCTCTCACCCCGGTGGAAAATGAGCTCAGGATGCACGAACTGAACGTTGATCTTTCAGGATCTTGTTCTCATGCCAGGACTATCCACCATCAGAAATTGAATGTACTTACGGAGGACACCGCTCATGATGCGGAGATTTCTTCCTTTTCTGACGATATCGAAGATGAAGGTACGAGAAATGGCCTCTCTCGTGTCATGCCAACAGGAGAGAGTGTGTCTCATAGTCCAAGGATCCTGGGGGGTGTGCTTCATAAAACAAATGATACACCAGTCTCTTCGGAGCAAAGTCAGACCCCAAGTCCACTTCAGCTTTCTTTTCCTCCACTGTCGACCCTTAGCTCATCGTCATCTTCTGCATCTACTTTCACACCCGCACTGCACCGTCGTCACTATCCAGGGAGGCCCCTACCGAAAACTCCAGAACCTGCACCATCGCCCTATGCTTCAGAAATCACGCGCTATGCGGTCGATTCGCTGTACGCTCCCCATCCTAATGCACTTCTACAGACCGATTCCCCTTCTCAAGTATGTCCGGAAGGGCTGCTTATCGACTTTGCCGATCCAACCCCCGCTCAAAGCTTTGGAAGGAACTCCCCGACTTCGACTGTTCGGGGATCAGCCTATACTGTCAAGGCTCAATCTATAGGGAATGGGAAAGAGGTCGAAAAAGAGATGGTCGGTACTGTGGATAACGCGGATTTCGGCCCCTCAACCGGGAAAGAGGCGAGTCTTGTTGACGCTGTCACCGCCGGTGTGGGAGGCTTGTCCGGAACCGACGCGACGACAAGACCGCGCCCAAATTTGACGGATATGAGTCTTTCGGTATCTCCTCTGGAGGAAAGTAAACAAAGGAACCTGTCGAATGCTCAGGTATGATGTCTGCACGAGTTATACATTCGAACATACATTGATTATCACTCCAGATACTGGACACACTGTCGCAGCCAAGTAAACGAAAAAGCCTAAAACTTGCTTTGCCCCACGGCATCGACAAGGCCACGGAATCTTTATCACAGGATCCTCTCTTTCTCAACCGTAAACTGGGTACAAATTTGAAAAGAACAAGTCGGGCACGCAATTCATGAGGAATATTTAACGCGCAGGCTAGCCCAAAGCCCTCTCTGTCAAAGTCCTCTGGGCGACTTTTGCGGGATTAGGGTCCCTAACAAACTGCTTCGATTTCGAAATATGATCAATAGACTATGTTGTTAACATCACCCACTGCATCTACTCCGTTACATAACATCAGGACTCATATGAACATTGGTACCGTACTCGTCTGTGACGCTCATTGTATCTCTTGCGCTTCAGAGAACTCTTTGTAGGTGTAATAGGACAAACCACGTTGACTACCTTTGGTTATAGATAAAGTACATATGAGACTTATAAGAAGCTCATGGTCAAAAGAACGGCTAGGATAATGGTTATGAATGAGTGGGCCAGAAAGATAAAAGTAAAATGTTCCAGATATTAAATAGGAATGTCACGAGTAGAGTATAGTCGGAATGAGTCCACGGAATGGAGAATTTAACCGGCATTTTGGGGTAGTTCGACGGGGCAATTTGCGTTGGATACTTGTGTTTGAGTGGAAGGTTTTGTAGGGAGGCCGACGATGTCCATATCAAGCCGAATAGTAAATTTGACAGCTGGTTGTAAGAAAAAAAGCTATCGGTCAGAACTCAAGATAAATTTAAACATGTATCTTACCAGGCCTCACACCGTCAACATCGAGAGCAGCATTCTTGCACCCATTGTACCAGTTTGTCCCTAGAGATAAATTTAACAAACTAAGGACAGCAACGGAGTCAGACACTTACATGTGGTGTCGCTAGTATTGACCGCGCTATACGTGAAATTCAGCGGCAGTTGGAAGCTGGTAAGGGCCTTTGCGGGGAACGTTCGGCCACCCAGATCGCCTGCACCAATTTTAACACCAGTATCAAGGTCATATATGGTAGCTCGAAGATACTTGAATTTGAGTGGAAGGAAATTGCTTTCTGTGTTGACTTGCAAGTCAGCGAAACCTGGGAAGGAGAAATTGGCGGGGCTTCGATTAAAAGTGGTGGGTACGGCATCTTTCCAGGCTCCTGTAGCATTGGCAAGAGGCGTACTAGTGTTGAACGCGAATGACGGTACACGAGGAACAGTGAATGCAAGAACGATTCCTATGCTGCAATAATTGTGAGATGTAATGATCAGAATAAATCAAAATAGTCCATACCAACAACAAAGGAGGAAAAGAAAAACAACCAGAGTCCTTCGTGTGAACCATTTCCCACAGATGCCGCGCTCGCCTCGATTCCACTCCTTCCAAGCTTGACGCCGTGTTTCCGCCTTTTTCTCTCTCTTTCCAGCTTTTGTCATATCGCGAAGCTCGTCTCGCTGCCACTCGGGGCCCATTGCAGGAACAGTGACCATTTCGACTGGGCCAATAGTACTGGCCCCGTCTTCCTTCTGAACCAACGGACGATAACTAGGGAAATTAATGCCTCAAAAACCAACTCGAATACGAGCGGACTTACGCATCAGTTTGGGGTGAAGAGGAACCGAAAGCATTGCTGTATCTTGGCCCAGTATTATTGAAATCAGCGTATATATCCCAAGCTTCTCCAACTTCTTCTTCATCTCGGCCACCTTTGACTGGCTCTTCACGTCCGGTATGAAAGAAGGATCCCCTGTTATAACCAGCAGTACTGGTACGACCAGCATTGTCCAAATTCCTGGAGGGTCTATCCGGGTTGAAAAAGGAGGAAGCACCGTCCCCGCCCCCACCAGCTTGGACTTGATTCGAAGAAGGAAAATCCCGATTCAGAGCATCCTGAGACCCCCTTCTGCCTCCATAAAACGAAGAGGTGGTCGATTTATGGTCAGAGTCCATCGAGTGACTGTGTGTGTCAAGGTCAAGTTTCGCCGGATTAGGTAACCATACAGTCCATAATGTCGATCAGTCGGCGTTTCCACCGGCTTTCATTGTTTGTCGGATTCGGGGCCAACGTCGTAAATATCATTCAGAACTCAACTCACAAATCCGACATCCGTGTAAGTATGAGAAGAGAACGTTCTTGCGTTGGAACAGCGTTTCCCGAACTCTGTATACTACCCCGCAATTGTCCGACCATTTGTCCAACCTCTAGAAGACCAACAGCGCGTCCCCAATATTACTTCCCGTTCTAAGCATTCTCAATGGTCGTGTACCCAATGTCTACCCAGGCACGCATCTGCTCCCCATATCGCACTGTCAACCATAGTAGCCTAAAAATGTTGAGCACGTCGGATCGATCGAGAGGTATGAAATAGGCCTACCCGAACCCAAACCATGCCAAAATTGCTACAATAGCATTGGTCCATACGAGTCCAATTTTATCGAGCAGAGTCATAAAGATGGCGAGAGCAGCAGAGATGAGAAGGGATCGGAATCCACTTTATATAGCCATCACATTGACGGAAACGGATAGAGAATAGAGGGGAAAGCTCACTTGTTCGCAGCCATACTTTCCGCACTTCTGGAATGCATGATGTCCACAACATATGCCGTGGATGGGCTAAGGACAAGATCCACCTTGTATATGAAGTGTGTATGTGTCAACAAAACAAAAACATCGAAATCTAGGAGTTCGTATACTCACTCCAATCCCATTTGCGAATAAGCACACAAAAGCCATCCATAAGCCCCACATTGACTCGACATATGTCGTTATTAACCCTAGCCCTAATGTGCTCAAGGGGACTAACGTCGCCGAGGCCCAAAGTGTGCCAATAAGTCGATCTTCAGGATACCAGACTCCATTTCGTTGTATTCTTCGACGTTTGACTATCTGGTCAGATAGATACCCTGCTGCAGGGGCCCCGACTGCACAATATCAACCTACGGACTGGGAAGTAGGTCAAATCGTACGCACTGAAATTACCCAGTCCAATGGGAATATAACATGCCCCCAGGGCTGCCTGGTTTGATATTCCATATTGCGCGCCCTTAGAGAATATTCAGAGGACGAGCAAGCTCGTGAGGTCTGGAGCTGCTTACCACTGTAGAAGCTAGAGGCGTCAAAATGACTGCGATCCGATAATCAGAATATATACTATACAGAGAAGTAGGGAATCAGACGGACCGTAGTCAGTGAGTAGAACGGTTGAGCCTGCAAGAGCCTGGAAAGCTGAATGAGAATTATAATGAGATCTCCAGAGAGATCACACCCACTACAGCTAGTAAATTTGGACTTCTAAGCATATACAAAGTCTGGAGCGGATTGATCCAAATAATCTTGAACCAGTGCTCTCCTGGGGCCTCGTCTCGAGTCACAAGTTCAGCACGCTTCTTGTCAATTCCTCTGGACCCAGGAATGCTTGTCTCGGGACAAAAAAAAGCAATTAGTATGAAGGCTATTAGCCCCCCTGCTCCGAGAAATAATTGCATGATTCGCCAGGATGCATATTGGGTTATTATTCCTGGAGCAAACGTTAGCGGAGTTATCAATAGCTATCATCATAAAGTTATGAAATGACTTGCCTCCTACTAATGGAGCAAGAGCGGGACCGAGGAGGCAGGCCTGGGGAACCGAGTGGCCATGAGCATATCAATTTATTCGGATGAAATATGAACGAGTTCCAATCTCACCCCGAAAAAGATCCCCATGGCAGTCCCTCTCTCTTCTAAGCGATAGATATCACCGATAACACCAGCACCGACCGAAAGACCTGGGCTCCCGCCAAAGGTTTGTACAAATCTCCAGAGCATAAGCTCCGTGATCGTCTGTGAGAAGGCCACCCCGAGCGATCCGATGATGAGCAGCGGTAGACCGACAAGATACACTGGTTTGCGACCATCTAGTGCATGACAAAAACGGTGCCATAGATAAGTTTATTACGGATGCGTTGAGAGGAAGCATGTAAAAAAAAAAACGTCGAAAAAATGAAACAAAAAGGGTTGGCCTTTGAGTACAATACATGACTGAATGGAGTAGGGATGCACATACAAAAAGTTGAGTAGGATGCGCCAAAAAGTGCGCCAATACAAGCCGCCAAGACGGAGACACTCACTGTCAAACTGGCAAAGATCTAAAATTTCTCAATTTTTTTTAACGAAATGCCTCGAATCTGACCTGATTATTGCCGGGGCAGAATTCATGTCTCTCGCGATTGATGGTATGGATGGAAAAAAAGAGCCAGTCGCAAATACTGCTCTGAGAAATAAGTGTCGTGCAATATTGGTCTACTCGGTTCACGTACAAGGTAAAAGTCCACAAAACGCGATGAGAGCGACGATGACTCGTTTTCTGGCATTGGAAAAACGGCTGTATATCGCATTGTGCTCCGCCTCAGCCGCCAATTTGGCTTGAAAACTTGGATGACTTGAATGAGGTCGGTTTTCATGATCCGAAATACTTGAAGAATCAAGTAACAAGGGAGTGGTTTCTTCAGCCATGCCAGAAATACTGCTTGCGAGATATGAAGGAAGACCATACGGAACGTTGACCAAAACTTGACCAAAACTTACATGGAGGTACGAGATTAGGAGGCATTCGAAAGCGAATTGCGGATGCCGTCGATATGCCGCATTCACTGTTGGCTCGGCCACTGAGCTAGCTTTGGATCCTATCCTCACGATGTTAAAGCCCGCTCCCCTCTGGCTCCAGCATCGAGGACGAGGAACTCACCGTGGCGCAGAAGCTACCATTTGCCATGTCTATCATTGAGCTTATTCAATGGTTCATCCCTGGGCTGAACAATGTCGAGTCTTGGGTTTATGAGCGTGGTTGTGCAAGGTCAGACCTCTATGTAAAACTATTACAAGAAATTCCCATCAAATTTACCACACTCTAATAATCACTCGTCAAGACATGACCCCAGATGGCTTGCCTCCAGCAATTCGAGATTTCTTGGTCTTTCCTTTTCCTAAAGTATATTGTCAATCCCAAGAATTCACGTACCTCGTCCAATCTACTAGCATGTGGGAATAGAGTAGGTTTCCTTCTATGTAGTTCAACCGGTGCGAAATAATGCTCGTAGCCTGCCCAGTGCCAACTCCCCTGTTATCCTTCACCGCGAATGGCCCGTTGCCCCAGTAAAAGTGTAGATCGGATGCATCCGATGGCCGGGAGAAAGTTATTCGATGGGAAAAAACCGGTGATACCGACAGGAAATGCCCAACGTTGATGCGAGAGCTAGAGCTACACAGAATATATGCGAAAGTTATGGAATGACAAGTCCGAGCTAACATACTGGCAAGTGGGGAAGTAGAATGTATGAGTGTCCAAGAAAATCATCTCCATTTGACTTTCTGCGGGAAATCAGCTCTTTTTCTTGTTCTGACTCGATCGCGGATACGGTCGTAGTCCGGTGAATTTGCGGGAGGTACTACTATCTGGGGAGCTGAGTGTGCGCGTTTTCCTTATGTCGATGTCGATCTGTGATAGGCTCAGTTCCAGTGGTCGACTTGACCGTGAACATTGACAGGCCTGTTGTTTGATCTCATCCCGTGACGATTCCAGGCTCTCCAGGCCTTCTGCCACGACCTGCGGCCCTTGATCCAAAACGTTTGAAGTCCCAATGGATGCCCTCTTTCACGCGCGACGGAAGGGAGAACGCCATCCACAAGACATATATCTTTCGTAACTGGATAGGCAATGGCCCGAAGATATCGACCAACTTTCGTCTTCCGTCTGCACACATACATCGCAGATATCCCTTGCTCATTTTCAAGTGCAAGAGGATATTCGAAGCAGAAAACGGCCTCTATTTCAGTCGGCTTGAGCGCCTGATCATTCCAGCGCTGAACTTGTTCGAACAGGGCATCTTCAGAAACTTGTAAAGTTGGTGAAATGCCTAGAGCGCGAAAAGAGTGAGTGAGAAGAGTCGAGCAAATTTTTTATGACAAAGATGGACGAACATTCTTCAGATCGTTCATAAAGGCATCCCAAGGAACTATTCTTTGACCCTTCCTCGCCACCCGGATCCTGATCGGAGATGCTGTATATCTTTTTACATGTGTTGAGGTACACGACTAGTCTTGGGATGTTTGGCAGAGTAGGTCGTAAAGTCTGGACATTACGAATGCACTGCGGAGAAGCTGCCCAGTAATGCAGCAACGACCGAGAGGGATTTTGAGCGTAGGAAGTTCATGGTATCAGCGAAGCGATGGAAGGGAAAGTAGTCGGCTGTCCTCTCTCGGTACCGCAAGTGCGGGAGAATTCGAGGAGACAAAGGGAAGCTGGTTGTTATATCCATAAGCTTCGTGGAGGTGAATGGGACTCTACGAGAGTCCGGTGCGGGAAATCGAATATACAATTGGATTCGAACGGCTGGAAATCATCATGTTGATGGCCCAACGGAGGTATATCGTCTACTTGCTTGAGCAGCAAATCTCTGGTCTTGCGAGTCACCAAATTTGGAAGACACCCAATGCGCCTACGCAAATGATACCAAAACCTAGTACCGTCGTGACGGTGACTCGAAGAGACAGTACGGTACGATCCGAAATCTCAGTCCCAGCGCGAACTAGAACTGCTCTGAAAGGAGTTGCCCCATGTGTACGATGTCATGGTTGCGAGAAAGAGAAGCACTGCCCAGGCAAGCCATGTTGCTGGCATAGAGATAACAATGAACGAGTTCCACCAAATGAGCTGGTCGGATTTATGGGCTTCCTGCAAGAGATTACAAAAGCTCAGTAAAAACGTGCTTGAAATTTGAAATTAGGGATATTGAACGCACCTGCATCCACATTGCTGCTTTAGGCATCTTTCGCATGGATCCAAATCGCCAACAGACAAAAGCTTCCACATAAAAGTGATATTGCAGCGCAAATGAAAGACAGCAAAATTCCTGTCTGAGTGATAGGATCCGGTGCAAGGAGTACGGGTATTGCACTAATGAGTAGTGTTCATAAAAAATCAGTAATATACACTTTGGGCCAAAAAACGTACGTTTTCGAGAGGGCCGAATGATATTGGACGTCTTCCACTCTGCGAGGAGTTCATCTGCGAGCACCTCCCATTCCACTCTAACGTGCATCAGCTCTGGCGACGCTGCAATGTATTTGCCTGGGGTATCGAACGAAGATATTGGAGAGTCATCATGTCTCCAGAATGCTGTGAACTGACCGCTCCGATACCAGAGTCAGTCCCAATTTGTAACCTGGTACATTGCGGGAAAACGAAAGAGCGCGATGAGCCAACATTCAGACCAAGTACTGGGACCAGAAGCCAGAAGATGATTTTACTTTCTGCCTTGTTCGGAATGAAGGCAATAGTCTGGGATACTTGTTGAATGTATTGAAGTCCAAGGCAGCTATGAGCCTTCGTGGCTGTTTCGTAATAACGGGAACTCGGCAAACCGCTCAAGAAGTCCAAACTGGCCCGGGGAAATGACAGAGTCCTCGCTCACTATGCAGTACGTACCAGAAGCATCCTGGCCATCTGAGACAGGCAAAACGAATGGAGACATTGGCCCCTGGCTGGCGATAATCTTATCTAAGCGCTTGTGTCGGAGTTCAAATTTGGCTCGTATGGTGTTAGGGGCTTTTATTCTGCAAACGACTTTCCTTTGGTGAGCTACAAGGACGGGCTAGCCAGGCAAAGTGGTGTCACAAAACCCTTACTACAATTTTCATTGTCAAAGTCAAAATCACCGGATCGCTAAGCTTTACAGCTTTTGCTGTAATATCACAGCTCACAGCTTTGAAATCTTCCGTATATATCTTACCATGAACACCTCAGTACCCTTTCCATAATGTTTGTCCCCATCTCGAACTCCTCTGAACCTTCCCTTTCATCGAACGATATGCCAGGATCGGAGACTCGGAACGGCCTCTGCTATCCTGGAATCATAAACTTCCGTAAAAGTCTTCCCTCTGCCTTGGAAATATCATACTGAAACGTTCCCTCTCCCCATAGTAGACGACTATCTTGCTGCAGTTGTCATCGCAGTCATCATCCTCATGTTTTATGCGTTAGCCCTGTGGGATCGATGGATGAACCTCAAAATGAAGGAGCATGCCAGGATTCAAAGTGAATTTGAACGAGATGCATCTTCTGACACGTATACTTACCCTTCCAGGACTGGAGACTTCAAAAGCTTCGCTCAATAATTACGGCTCAACCTTTCACGTACCCAAAGTCGCTGGAACTGTTTACACGCTCGAAAGACCGCCGATTGCCATTACTGACCAGTCAAGTTCCAGCCAATGTGAGCCATGATATCTATCTCGCTCCTCTAATAGGATAACAGTTCTGACACTGGGACCAGCAATCCATTTTTTGGCCCCACCAGCTCCGAACTCCCATTAACAGTTGCCATCAGGAGGTCTGACCGAGTCCATCTACATGAATTGGTAGTCACGGAGGTCGTCATCGCATGATATACGAGCCTGCTAAGCGGTATGTAACGGGTTGAAACGAAGATGTATCGGAAACACAACTATATTAATGTCTTTTTGTAACATCAACTTTGAGCTGTTGAAGTGTCCTGGCTCTAATGATAATTCCTGACGCATACCAACTCTACAGCAATTGAGCCAATAGCGCCACTGGTGCTCATTGATGTTAGGCGGAGCTTTAACAGGTTCGGCATACTGATTTGGCATTTGTCTTGCTGCCAAACACCTTTAGATGTGTCTTTCTCAAGAATTTAGCAGACTGGCTCCGAACACTGACTCTCGCAGTCGCATCAGCATTTCTGAGAGTTTAGAAGATGCGACAACTTCTTCCATTCAAGCTGTATAACTCTCTTTTCCGTCCACGACGAGATGCCAACTTTTAGTAACTCTCAAGGTTTGAGCTCACAGCGAATTTCGGTGCGGAGGGCGCTTGTTGGAGCGATACAAATCCAATCAAAACGAATCTGTCTCTAGTAACCACTTTCTTTCCTCTCGATCCTCCCTAAAGGTTGTATTCGAAGATGCACGAGAGTGACCTGGCCTTCTAACACGCTCCACATCCATCTTCTTCATCTCTTCCCAGATCTTTTCCTTGTCTGCTTTGACATCTTGTTCCGTCAATCGATATCGTTTGGGTGTGATCCCTTTTCCAAACACATGCGTGACATGATTCGCGCATAACAGAGCAACAGCAATATTGATCAAATGCAGAGGAAGGATTGAGAATGTCACGGACCAAATCAAAGATAGATTTTCGCGTTCAAAGCGGTACAGAATTCCTTTGCAACCGGGAAGGGGCGTTCGAGGATAACACCTGCTGCTGATGATAGCTTCGTGCAGAGGATCATAATATCCGCAACATCGTAGGGAGTTCTGAATCATGAGGCGGCCTAAAGGTGTGTAGTACTGACTCCAAGCGAAGTTGAGCTTGAGATCGAGAGAGAACGCATATCTCTTGTAACTAGTGTATCCGACAGCGAGCATGGATATCAGCGAGGGCCAGAGTAAAAGTGTATATACTGCGAGAATCGGTCGAGAATTGAGCAACGTCCCCACCAGCCCCACAAGAGCAGCGAACATAAGGATCGAGGCCGACAGGCTTAGCAGGATGAGAATGTCGCTGTCGGTGACGTACATAACATCTGCGTTGTTCCAGGCTATAAAATATCAGTCTCGTTGCAGCATAAGTTCGTGGGAGAAAGACACTCGCTTTTGAACCAGGTCAAAATGGCGCAAACCATTGCAGAAGATCCATAGCACAACGCAGATGTGACGGAGACTACCAAGCACCATTTGAACCATGTCCATTTGTCGATACTATCAAAGCCAAGACCATAGCCCTCTTCGAGTTCAGATACGGCTTCTTCCACCGTCCCAATACCTTTACGATTTCTCCAGCTCAGTCCGCCGATGCCATTCGCATTCAGAATCTTCAGAGATTTCGGTCTTGGCCATTTGTTGGTAAATTTTTCGGTTGTCTTGAGAGAAGAGATCAGCTGGTCGTGGTCAGCGACAAGGGTAGTACAAGAGCCACTCGAATTATGACGGGACAGAGGTTGGCCGTCATTGAAGAATGCGGGACTGGTGACAGTAAGCGTATTTGATCGACTTGTATTCGGGACGCCCTTCGTGTGTGGCCTTGAGTCGGAGGGATCAATACACAAACCATAATGGCGAGAGGGATTCCGGGAGGCAGTGAGAGAGAAATCTTCTTTGACCGTCACCTCGGAAGAATTGGACAAGACGAGGCAGACAGAAGGCGATTGGTCAAAGCCTTGAAGTTGATCATTGGGAGGATAGTTCCCCGAACGACAGCGCATTGTAGGGTTGCCAGTGAACCTTGAATGATGCATGAGGGTAAGATAAGTGTGTTGCCGCTTCGGCATTTACATAATCAGTTCTTCAACGTGTCGGTTCTGAAGTGGGTCCTTAGGGTAAAAATGCGCTACTTCCAAGGCTCCCATGTGGGTCAGTCTTGCACGTACTTAAAGCTAACCGCTTGTATGTTTTCTAATAAACTACGAACCCTGGGGTAAATGTCTCGCCGCAACGATTTGGTCACTGTCCTGGTAAGACTTTGTACATCTGTCCTAATCGTTCGATAACGTCTCACATCTTCTTGAATGTGGATGCTCGGTCAAGGGTAAGCAGGTTGGGGTGCGACGAACGCTCTAACGCATGATATTCTGAAGAACTGCCCGAGGTCGTAAAGCGCTTCTACGCAAAGCATTTAGTGTATACGGAAATCGATTCCACAGCGTCGAAGTAGCTGATATTCCAAAAGATGACTTGACCAAAGCTCTTCAAGGTTAGTCAATTGCGAAAAAGAAAAAGAATTCCATTATAACGCATCATCGAAGATGTTTCGGCCTTGATACATGTAGCAGCATCTCTACCGGGAAGGACAGACACAGATTCAGCGCTGCAGGTTCAGTTTCAATATGTAATCGTGTCTGCTGAACCTGGGTTGTAATTATACCTAGGTCGCTATCGTGGGTACTACGAATGTCCAGCGGCAAGCGTACGAGGTTGGAATTAGGCGGATCATTATCACTCTGAGCTCCACAGTTACATTTACTTCCCCCTGTGGACCATTCGGTAACAACGGTAAGCGTCGAGGGGTATTATATCAATTCGGCTTTGTTCAAGCGGGAAGATGCTTTTCAACACCTGTCAAGCCCGCTTATGACCTAATATAATGCGGAATGATGGCATCATGTAACGCTAGTATACATAGCATTTTCGTTGTTTCTGTACAAACGAATAAATCTGCTAAAGAATTAGTATAGTTTGAATGGGCTCCCGTACCAAAGGACTTGGCTACCATAAGTGCCCTTCGGGGCGTTGGCTTCCCGCACCTCACACAACCAAATATAGGTAATCAGATCGTGGTGTTATTGAGATATAAGGAAAACAGATATATGGTACAGCACGGGAGGGTGTAAGGAGTGTAGCTATGAGTCCCCAATGATGGAAAGGACGGTATCAACCTGACGAATGACCTCCTCCTCCTCCTCCTCCTCCTCCTTTGCTTCCATTACGTCTTCTTTGGAAATACTAGCAAGGTCTACGTCTCGACGGCGCTCCAAAGGTGTTCCTACTGAGAAGTATCTCCCGTTCTTTGCCCAGTCAAAGCCCCGGAGTTTGGTGATGGATATGAGACGGCGGCGGTGTTGCTCGTTGGCTCGGCCACGCTCTAGTTGATACTTTCTGATCTGGAGTGCCAACGCAGGGTCTTCGGTCTCCAACCTCTGCTCGGCCGCCACCAGCTCATCCATCTCTATCCGCATGAAGGTATAGAGTCTTCGGATTTCCTGGTGAACACGGTTGAGCTCCTCCTCAGCGCCAAGGGTCTTGAAGAACTGTGTTACCAGGGAGCGATTTGCAGGTTGAGCCCATGGCTTCTGCTGAACGTCCTCTCGAGCGTCGCGCAGGATGTTGAAGTCAGCTAAGAAGCTGCGATCAACAACCTCGTCCCAGGAGAGAGTGGGTCGGGGGGGGGTACATGTTGACGGCAGCGGCGTTGTACTTGTCAAGCGCAGTTTGGATCCGCTTTGAACGTTTCTTGAGCGCGTTTGCCAGCTCCTTACGCATTTTATAGCCTATGTAGAGTGCCAATTAGGTAGTGAAGCCGATAGAAAAAGTATAACAAACCTGTGCCCGAAACATTAAGCCTTCCCATTTCGAAAATCCTGGCCACCAGCAGCCCCTCCAGGGTGTCCAACGCCCGTCGATATTTTGCAGATGCGGCTAGCTTGGCAGCACTTTTCCACTCCTCCGAACCCTCGCCCCACCGCTCGACCACGCCCATCTTGTGCTCCAATGCTTGAACGTCAGCTACAAGGTTCCGCTCGTTCTCCATCGCGTGCCTCCTGTTGCGTTCCAGCACTGCCGTTTGATCCACCGCCCCAGCCTCATATGCAATCCACGTGGCCTGCACCTTCTTAAGCACGTCTTGACTCTGGGACAACGCCTGAAGCTTGGAAAGATACTCCATCTGGAGAGTTTCTTCAGGAGGCTTGCGGGTACGCGATTGAAGGTAGGCCGCTTCTTCTTTGAGCCATTGAAAGATAACCTTAGCGTCCGTTATGCCGGCCTTCTTTAGCTGGGATCCCAGGAGCGGGGCATTTTGGAGAATTTGAAGACAATCTTTGTAGTGAGAGAAAAGAAACCGGCTGATGTTGGGATAGGTTTTGAAGTTGTCGTTGTGGTAGGCGTATTCAGCAATTAGCTGTCTTCGATGGAATCGACTTGCATGGCGAGTGGCGGGGGCGAGAGCATTAGATTTGGAGAAATATTGCTCATTGGTTTCGCCGTCTTCGAGACCGGAGCCGTGGATATAGAGGAGTAAGAAGGCTAGTTGGCAAGTCCTTTCATGCGCATACCCATGCATAGTCCCTATCGCTGGGAGATAGCCCATATATTGAGCTAAAGGCGCCAGCAGGCTACGCAGGACGGTTTTCGAGTTTTTGCAATTGATATCGTAGGCACAGCAAAGCTTGCCCTTGGGTGGTTCAGACTCTCCAAGGCTTTCTCGGTGTGCACGCTCTGCAGAAAGAAAATGATGTAGAGTAGCTAGAGGGTATTTTGAACTGGAGATCGATCAATAACAAGCGGAGGGTGTTGAAGAAACGCAACTTACGCCTCCCCAGACTTTACCATGTCGCAGAAAGAAAGGGCGAACCCATGACGGCAGGTGAGAAGAAATACGCCATTTTCATCGAACCTAGCCCAGGACCTGCTTGTATGGGCCTCCGACATGTTTGACCACTTATCTTCGCAGCTCCCCGTCTCCCATACCCAGCTCCGGTAGTCGTTCCCCGAGACCCACGGCGTTATGTCCCCCCATTGGTCCTCCGCCCATCGATCCACCTCCTGGCGTGATATGAAGTAATCCACCCCGCCCTCTCGAGGATCAAACCGTTCCCGCACGCCTGAGTTGGCAAGCTCCTCCTTTGAGTCATCGGCAGGGTCCCGAAAACGTTCGACTCGCTTCAGAGAGTCGTTTCCATCCATGGAGACCATCATCCGAATCTCCAGAGGTTCATCTTCCTCTAGTCCCATCTGACAGCAAGGGCACGCATGTGTAAGCCGGTATCCACTAGTGTTGCGGCCTAGCGCTTCCAGGGCGTTCTTCCGTGAGAGGTTTTTGAGCTCGACATAGATGTCGAACGCAGCGCGTAGCTGCTGGATGAGATACGGCTTGAATTCGTGGCCAAGAATATTGCAAAGAGCTTTAACGAACGGTTGCATCGCGAGGCGCGGGCATCGACAGAACAGTTTATGGTATAGGTCGACCGTTCGGATGGTGAAGGCCGTGTTGTGTTGCAGAGGGGAGCAGGGGATGAAGCCGGCGCGAACGATGCTTGCGGATTGATAGAGATCCCCTGTGAGAGGGACTCGCCGGGTAGACTTGCCTGAAACGGTGGGTTAAAGAAATAAGGCTTCTTAATAAAAAACAGTACGCACCGAATATGTCAACCACTTGAATGGTCAATGAAGGGGGGCCTTCCAAGCCTTCAGGGGCTTCAAACCCATGCTGTTGGTTGTAGACCCAATCCATATAGGCGGAAAGCATGGTTGGCATTTGAGGGGCCCAATGTTGATGGAGTTTTTCAAGGCGGTCGCGACGCTTCCGCTCATCAATGCGACGTCTGGGGTTAGATAAGCACAAGGTGTAAAAACAGAAAGAAAAAAGCTTACTGCCGACGTACGCCCTCTAATAACCCCTCGTAAATCCCCTGGCACTCCTCCAAGTCCTCAACCGTTTCCTCCGCTTCCCCTTTCCCTTTGTCGTACTCAACATCCGCTGCCAGAGCCTCTTCAAGTCCGTGGCTTGAAGCAAAGGAGAGATCCTCATCACCCTCTTCTACCCCCAGTATCCGGATATCCCAATTGCCCGTGTCGTCCATCTTTTTACGCATTTGCGATGAGGTTTGCAGTTTTGCGAGGCTTTGAAGTTTGAGGGGCCGATGTCGTGTAGCACGGGGGCCTTTGAGACCCTTGCTCCCGCGCATCACAACCCGCCGGGGGCCAGGGATGGCCTTTCCAGAGCGTTGCATTCCGTTTGATGGGTTTCGTTTACAGCAGCAAACGGGCTCTCAGTGTGCACGTGATCATCACGTGCACAATACATCCGGTCGCTTCACGCGGGGTCTTGGTTGGTTGATTTCAACCAACTCATGGGTCGCAGCACCAAGCGGTCGTTGGCCGAAGTTGACCTTGGTGCCATATTGGACGGTAAGTGCTTTCTTTTTACCGTACACCATTTATCCCCCATTCCCTACCGGCCGCAAAGCGACCCCGACCCTGGGGACGCTGAGGGCGAGGCTTCATATGCAAACACCCTTTTTACGCCCTGCTTGCCCTGGTTTTGCCGATTGCTGACCCGATCATCCCCTAGGCCTTCGTGTCACGCGTAGCAAGCGCGAGTTCAACCCCTACGCCTTGCGTGGCCAAGACATCCCGCTTTCCAACGTCTGCTCGCAGACTTTGCTTCAAAAAGGGCAAGATATTATGGAGGAGGGCTGGATGGGCGTATTGACGGAGGATCTGGAGGAGCTAGAGGACCCCGTCTCTTTGGAAGAGGCTCCGCTGCCAACAGATGTCATGTTCAACCCCCTCGAGGCACTCTTGCATCAACCCCTCCCACCAAAAGCCCCCCTTGCCGGAATTCACGCGCCCAACGTGGAGCTACCCGCCTCCGAAAGAAAACGCCTCAAAGACCGGCGGCGCTATCGCCTCAAGCGGTCGGAATCCCACGCTCTGCATCAAACCCAGACCGGCAACACCATGAAGGCCATCGCAATCCAGAAGTGCCAGAGAAGTTGCGACTCCGCAGTCTCCCTGGTTGATATGGATATCCCCCGCCCCGGTGGGTGGACAGGGCATTGCGAGGCGTCTACGCACCCCCACGTTCTTTCCGTCCCCGACGTCCTTTACATATCCGGTGATGCAAATATTTCGCGTTCATCAGTAGAATCGTTCAAAGTACTGAATTCCAAAGTAGGAATATGTGCTAGAGAGTTGAGACCAGCCCGAGTTGTCAACTAACAAGCTAGACTGCTATGCATGCGGAGTACCGAAGTTGGATCATGTATCTGACTGGTATCACTAAGGTCATAAGAGTGATCCATGCTCGTCTAACTAAAGACGGCTCATAGGAACTTGGCCCCCACTCTTACGAGTTGGTAGACCCACCTTATATCCACCAAGGACCTTTTAAAGAGCTAGCACATTGCTTCGTACCAAGGGCATGATGACTTAATGCAACACCGATGAACGGAACTTACTCCAGTGGTTCCGTATTGGCCTATGGATGCAGTTGTACTTTATGCGAACATGATAATAACCTGTTAACTCGGACAAGAGTTAGACAGCATACGCCTATATGATGCTTTACTATGGAGAGTCTTGATTACGAGCTAGACTACTCAAATATTAAACGATCTCGCACTAGAGGTTGAGACGAACACTTGGAAGGGGTCAGACACAAGTCAGACTACCGTTCCAGAACTCGATGATTTTGAAACATTTAGATCAGGATAGATCTACCCGGATGCTGGATAAAGTGGAGTGCCGAATGGATATTTGAAGTTCAACTGACGATCGGAAGACTTGGATAAAAGATTGGAACGAGTTAGCCTTGCGACCGGTCCGCCCCATATGCTCATCCGCCAATTACCAATCGAACTATCGGACAAAATATAGCTAGTCCCTACGTTGGAGGCTTCGGAAGAATAGGTTTAGGAAGTTCCCGAGTATTTCAGGAGATTCGAGGCGTTTCATCATTTTCTGGGATCTTGGACCTTTACCGAATATTTGTTATTTCTTTCACATATATACCTTACCTTAGCTAGTTAGACAACAGATAACACCCCGCGGACGAATTCACACCTTTTCCCGAGACTTGTATCTCACCCCATATATCCGAGCATAAGTCCCCGTGTGGCACTCAAAACCTATACCAGAGAATAAGTCCCTGTGAGGCACTCGAAACTATATACCAGAGATAAGTCCCTGTGAGGCACTCGAATCGCTCAGTTCTACCGGAGTGGGTGTCTGAGACGTGCGAAACAGAGAGAAAACTCCTGTGTAGCCATCTTATTCCGAAGAGGATAAAGATAGATAAGTTAGACACGGTCGATTGCCCTAGCTCCCGTTGTCCTTGTCGAAAGAAGTTCTATAAACGAGCCCAGGAAAGGTTGTGGTGAACTATCCTGTGTATATACCAAAGAAATAAGCCTAGCCTAGCTTCGAGGTCGATTGCCCTAGCTCCCTCGTTCTAGTTTGATTGAAATACGCCTCGTTGGGTCGATTGCCCTAGCTCCCCTTCGTTGTAAAGCACCCCATCTATAAAATCCATACAAGGTCGATTGCCCTAGCTCCCTTGCTCCTGGTACTAGTTAGACACGGTCGATTGCCCTAGCTCCCGTTGTCCCTAGTGTTTGAGAAAGAAGTTTGAAGTACACACGAGGTCGATTGCCCTAGCTCCTTCGTCACTGTTGTAATAACATATAGTCTAGCTCGAGACGGTCGATTGCCCTAGCTCCCGTTCTCACTAGCACCAAAGAAAGAAGTCAGCCCACATCTATAAAACTATATACATAAACGCAGTAGAGCCCTAGCTCCTGTAAAAAGAAATATAAAAAGCTAAAGAACCCGCGGAACCTTTGACAACGCACCCTCGCACCCTTTATAAATATTTGATACGGCGGTACCATACGAACAAGTCTAACTAAGATTTAGTCTTTGTTTTGTTTTGGTTGTGGTTTAGTGTAGATCACGCACACTGCGCATTACCGGCCTGAGGTTTCACCCATGGGATGCTAGGTGGGTTTTTTTTCTCTTATTTGGCATCCTTCTGATTCTGGACCCAACGCCTAGTGAGAGCCGGGTTGCTCGAAGCAGCGATGGCAGGCATTGGGCTGCGTTTCTCGGTTATCCAGCCGACCGTGAGGGCTGGCTCTCTGCCATTGAGGGGGTGGACCGCCTGATGCTCTCTGCCCACGAGCGCCTCAGGTTCCCTTCGACGTCCAAGCCACCGCGGCGCGGTGAATTTGACACCATGTCCGTGGGGTATAGCCATGGGCAGGGGCAGCTGAGGCCTACTAACTTTATCGCCTCCCCTCGAAACACTGCAATCCTGCAAGAGATCTTAGACTCCCCTGAGGTCCAAAGGGTTGCCCGGTTTATTGATCGTAGGTCACTTTCGCTGGTTTTGAGCACCGATGCTCATTGTCAACGATGCGTCAGATGGCCTTCAAGCTTTCTTTCCAAAGATCCACCTATTGCTCACCAACCTTACCCGGATTCTATTGGGTCGACCGGACCTGAAGCTGAGGCACAACTTCGATGGTTGTTGCTTTGCCTCGTCGACGTTCAACTTTACCAGGTCAGCCAGCAAACCTCACGCAGACTTTATGAACGCTTTTTTCCTCTGCTGCGAAATCCTCAGCTGCGGCCCTTTCAACTACCGCAATGGGGGGCATATCATCTTGTGGAGCCTGGGTGTTGTGGTTGAGTTTCCCCCGGAGCTGGGGTTCTTGTTCCATCTGCGTCTGTGGTACATTCCAACATCCCCCCTGCACCTCGTGAACGGCAACATTCTCTCACTTTCTTCACAGCTGCTGGTGTTCTTAGGTGGTATTTCAATGGGTTTATGAACGATAAGGAGTTTGTCGCGAGGGCTAGCCCTTCAGAGTTCAAGGTTTGGAAGGATTCTCGGTCAAAACTCTGGGAGTTTGGGATGGGCTTGTTACGACCTAGCGAATAGATTATTATACAACGGCTGATGATACGGTACTACAAAAAATATATATGGTTTTGCCTCATGAATTTCCTGTGAAAGAGAGACATCAGTAAATATTACCTTGGCCCTGGAGACACTTGAATGCATTTAAGAGCAATTTTATTGCTTTGGAAGCTTCAGAGAACCTGGAGAGATGTGGTACTCAGGAGACACCCCCTCAATTTCCTGAGAAAATAAAAGCTCCCGAAGAGATATTTTGGTTTATTTTGAGAGTATATTGTAACAGTTCTAGAGGTGTTCCAATGTATCCCGATGAGATCTCAGAAAAAAACAGAGTATGTGAGAATAGCCCTGGTTGAATCAGATTTCCACCAGATACTCCCAATCTTTCTGAAACAGCAGTGAAGGAAAAAAAGCACCTGCAGGAATATTTTGGTTTCTTTTAGGAAATCTCAGATTGAGTTATAGGCCCTTCAAAGTATCTTGAGAATATGTCAGAAAGAAGTAGAGCATTTAAAAATAGTCTTGGTTGAATCTGATAGCTTTTTCAGGTGTTCTGAAATATCTCTTAATTTCTCTGAGACAGCATAATAATGCTCAGAAGGTTTTCTGAATTTCTCTCCATCTCTCTGAGATGGCCCAATACAATGTTTAGAGGATGACCTGAGTTTCTCTTAATTTCTCTGAGACAGTATAATAACACTCAGAAGGTTCTCTGAATTTCTCTCAATACTCTCTAAGACCGCCCAACAATGCTTAGACGATGCCCTTAGTTTCTCTTAATTTCTCTGAGACAGCCTAATTATGCTTAGAAGGTATTCTGTATTTCTCTACATCTCTCTGAGACAGCCGAATGGTGCTTGAGGGTACTCTGAATCCCCTTTGAATGTCTTTGAGCCAGTCTAATATTTTCATTCCCGGGATCCCCCAAAACTTGCCCGACATTATTGAAAACAGCAACATGTTATTAAAATTTATATACTATACCAACATCCAAAACGGAGATGCAGAAAACTACGAAATGAGGAATTAATGAGTGGTTGAAAAACATCTGCTACAAAGAATTATTCTCCAATAAGCACAGAATCAAATTTCTCGTCTTCATTCTGTTTGTCAGTAGATTCGAATGACAATGTAGACATGGAATTAGCAGTAGGAGGAAGAGGTAGAGGAGGGTCAGTTAGTTTCTTCTTTTGAGCAAGGCCAAAGTCGTTGAGCTCTTTGAAGTCATAAACTTGGACAGAAGGTGTCGCAACATCCGCAGTGCTACAAACGAGGGGGTCAGAGTAGTTCCAATAGAGTACCAGTTCACTCACATCATGTCCTTGTATAAACTCGTTTCCAGATAGTCAACATAGGCCGGTGCTTCCACTTGTGTCTTCGAGATTAATTGGTGGAGTTCATTATAACTTTATTGAATCAGCATAATGCTACACATTCCAATAAACGCAACTCACAGGGGTGAAAGATTTTTGAACGTTAGAGGAACATCAATCCTACCCTTGATACCGATTGAAAATTCGTGAAGGGAATGTCCAATCTACAACTAGTGTTAGTCAGTAGTAAAGAAAAGTCCAGACTACCTACGAGGGCTGCCACCATTGTTATAAGCCGAAGTGGAATCCGCTGCAATTGCTTCAAGTGGTCAGCAAGGACTTGGTCTTGATCAGGGCTTGAGTCAACGAAGTATCCTCGAAGTACCATCCCAATCAATGGTGAAGAGAAAGGCTTTTTGTTGCATGTTTGTGCCTACAACATTATAAATGTATTGAGCATGTACTGTCAGTAAACAGAAGCACAATAATTATCTCACCTTAAGGTCAATCTCTCCATGGTGGAATAGTCGCTTCTTTACAAGCCAGTTGATGGATGAAACCTAAAGATTGAATGGTGAGGCATTGACAGCAGCATAAAAGGGAGGACCACTCAACGAGAACATCCTCAGGCAACGATCCCGGCAAACCAAAAAATTGTCCAACACGAATTCGGACATGCACCCCGAGATCCCACCGTATTTGCGATGGCCCATAATTCATCTATCAAATAATTAGACCACGTGGATCAACGAAAAAAAATCTCGTACAAAAGTAACCAGTTTCTTTCTCTGCAAACCATCTCTAGAAAGCTTCAAAAAGCTCTCAAGCATCGCTTCATTGGACCCATCATCAGCCAGCTTGAACAGCTCAGTGGAAAAAAGATTCCAAGCGAACATGGCAAACCGAGCGAGTTCGGGGTTGTCAAAATCACCTTGAAGAACCTTGGGCTTTCCGGTCTTACGTTGCTTCTGTAGTCGCCGTTTTTGCACCGGAGTGATATCCTCAACAATCATCTACAGCCGTAATAAATGTAAGAAGACAATTGGATTCAGGAATACCAACACTTACGTGGTCCTGTTCTTCCACGTCAGCCTCATCATCCGAATCTCCCCCCGAGTCCTCTACCTCCACGTCAGATTGGGCCTCTGGACTATTGTATTTTGTGCTGTGGACAGGCGGTACAAGCAACGCAGGGGCTAACAGAGGAGTTAAATATACCAACAATAAAATAGCGAGTACTTACCAGCAGACCTGTGAATGTCATTGAGGAAATTTTGCTCATAGGAGATCATCTTCGTGGCTATTGAAGTATTATAGAATGAGAAAAAAATTCCAGAAAACATTTATACGAACCTTTTACTGAGGCTTTTTCAGGGGCCGGGGCTCCTTCAACCAAAATAGGCGCATATGAGTCTAGTTCCTTGTCGTCATCATCAGTGTTTGTAGACGTCACTGCACTTTTGCGTTGAGGAACCTGCAGTTGATCTGGAGAAGCTCTGGATGGAGAAGACGGGGACAATGCAGGTTTGGACGGATTAGACTTGGACGAAGCAGCCTTAGACACAGGTTTGGACGTGTTAGGCTTGACACTGCTGGGCTTTGAAGAATTAGAACCAAAATTAGATTTGGGTTTGTGCGTTGTTTTGGTCTGAGTAGCTTGAGTATTGGCCTGCGTGCTGGCCCGGGTGCTGGATCGAGTAGCTCTGGGTTTGAATGCTGCAAGGGCCTCTTCAATTTGCGTTCGCGTCCGCACTCGTTTTGTTCCACTGACGTCGGTGGAGTCAGAATGGGATTTGAGCCTTTTTCTGGAGGCCATGGCAAGAGAGAACCGAAGAGACGTTCATGCACCTGTTCTTACGTGGCAAACGCCACTCACGTGTAGGCTAGCGCATCTACGTTCGGCTCCGATATTGAGAACGGAAAGCGAGGAACAGGTGTACCCTACAGGGTCGTGATAGGAAAAGTGATTCAGCGAGGTAAGGACGGTTGTGCATAATCGGAGAGCTCGATGCATCTGGTCGACGCCGACATTGCGGATGGTCAGGTGGAGGAGGTGCGCCCAGGGTAAGAAAGAAAACTGGTCAAGACTGTATGTCGTCAGGCCGAGGGATACTAGACGGGGGGAACTGAGGCGGATTGCAAACTCGGCCGGCTTGGAGATGATGTGATTGTCGTCCGGTGAGGGGAGACTTAGAGATTCTAGGAGAGGAACGAAGGATGGGTGATGAATTGGGCGTAATGATAGGAAATACGCGGTGCGCCAGCGATAAGCGTGTTCCCAAAGCATTCCAAACATCCTCGGCGTCTTCAACATGAACGTATATGTCCAGTGGGACGTTATCAGGCCAAGTGAGATACAGCTGCATGAGCAATTGACCGCGTCCGATCCCGGATTTTCGTGACCCAAAGGGCCGCGGAAAGACCCCACAAGGTCAATGACTGAATTCCCCCACCAGATGTTCCACCTTCACCTCCCCCTTTTCCACCCCTTCACGCTGGCCCCCAGCGCCGGAAAGTTTTTGCGAAGACAGGAGTAGCATGTCATATTGATACACAGGCTCGGTCACCGTATCCATGAATCGGGAAAGTCCAGACCTTCGAGGAACGAAAAGCGTGCATAAAGCAGGCGGACGGAATGATGTGAGAGTAAAAGGTTCTCGAATACAAAAGAAATTTGATAATGCTCTTGTTAGCAGACGGGGAGGACGACGAGGTTGTATGGATAAATGAGATCGTGCTGCTGGAGAATGATAAGTAATGATAAGCAAAAACCGGAGCAAGAAACTCACAAATTCATGACCAAGAACCTCCCCAGTTGAATGGGCGTCCAATAGTCCCTCGCCAGATCCCGCTTCTCATTCACTCGATTGGTAGTTGACGCTTGAGAGTAGGTGGGCATCGCTTGGAAAGTTTTGATGTCGAGAAGAACGAGATACAGATATTCATCGAGGCCAATGCTGTTGAGTACTACAATGGACGTTAAGCAAGAAATGAAAAACAAAGAGGAATCTGAAGCTTACGTGACATCATAACCAGCCCTACTGTGTTTGCTCAAAGAGCGGTATTTCATACCAAGCCATTGGTGGGTAGTGAGCTACAAGAAAGCAAGCGATATGAGTGTTAAAAAACACAATATTTCACAAACTGTTTACGAACCAGCGAGTGATTCTTTCCATTGGGGACAAGAATCTGGCCGAATCGTTTGAGGGTACGAGAATCCGGATGGGTTAAGCTATAGAGCCGTTTAACATGATGGCGGAGAGCTTGCAGGGAAGAAACTGCTAACGTTACGCTTCGTCGGAGTCGAACAGACGGATACCGTGGCGGATGCTGTTTCGGATACCGCTTCGGGTTCTGTTTCGTCGCCTTTCGAATTTTCGTTATTCAAGGAATCTAGGTCATGGAGATGGGGCTCGATTTCGAGAATATCTTCGGCCGCGCCCTCATTTTTCGTTTGAGGTGGTGAGTTTGGTAGTGAGTCTGGTATCAGGGCGCGCATAACTTCAACTTGATTTTTCTGGCAATGAGCCGATCTTGAAACGATAAAAGGAAGTTTGAGTAGTCTTCGGTGACCACAATGAATCGAGTTTCGAGAGTTAGGAAGACTGAAGCTTCCAGCTAGGACATGGTAAGAAAGGAAAATGATTATGGAAACGGACCGAACCACGTTTCACCGTGACGGGTGAATTCTTGAGCCGGCGGCTTCCTTTATAGGACCTGCTTCTGCAGCGCCGTGTATTTATTATTATTACATATTATCATTGGACAAAAAAATCGTTTTTAAACAAGAATAACAGGTAACATTACAAAGCTAATAGATGGTCTGATACGAGTAGTGATTCTGTAAGTTGTTCACAAGAAAGGAAGAACACTCGTCTAGAACAGTCTCAGATTTCCAGCCCGGGTCCCACGCATTCTGTGCAGGAACTAACATGCAATTCTGCCTGATGTCAGAGAGGGGAACCACTAGTAGCACCCTGTACTGTGCCATTCGAAGATTTGGCTGGCTGTATACGATACATGCCTGTCGCTGTATCTGGTGTCGCTTTGAAACGGGTGAACCAAGTGACGTAGGCGAGTGGTTCGGTTGGCCAAAATCTTGGGGCATGAACCAGGAACCCATATTTGTTCACCATTCTAGGTAACCGAAAAATGATACGAAGTCGAGCCGCCCTACAGCCTGAAGTCAAGGCGCATCAGTGAAATAGATATATATAAAGAATAAGGACTACCTTGAACGGCGGCGGATTCAGCTTCGTCGGTATCCAGAAGGATTACAGTATCGTAACGAGGAGTAGCATGTCTGGAAAAAGGCGTGGCTTTCAAGATAGCCCGTTCTGGATCATCGAGGAGTTTCAGGGGTGTGAGCTTGAATTGATGCCACACGTCGAGAGCAGTAAACGGAAGAGGGCTGCTGAGCACTGAGCTTTTGCTAGGTCGGTCGCTAGCCGGAAGGAGGGAACATAGGAAAAGCTTGAGTTCGGTGATAAACGTCAAAGCTCCATGCGACATAAGGATATGGGCAAGATGCTTATGTGATTCTGTGGGTCGTTTCGAAAGGTGAACAATGATGGACTGGTCGGGCTGTGGCCGGTTTTTACATAACTTGGTTGATTTGAGTTCCTCGTCATCGTCCTCATCCTCATCCTCCCCCTCTTCTTCCCCCTCTCGTTCATCGGGTTGTACTGTCGGTATTTCAACTTCGGCATTTTTCTTATCCTTGTCTCTATTGCCACCCTCCGCCCAGGATCGATAAAAGTCGTACGAAGTTATTTTCTCCTGTCGGGACATAAAGCGTACCATTTGGGGAAAATGGTCGCGTTTGTTGCTAGATCGCCATCCCTCCTTGGCAAAGTCGATGTGAAGACGTTCGAATGCTGCGGTGTTGTAATTATCCGTGGATCCCAGGAAGCGAATAGAGTCGATGTAATGAACCAATGAATGAAATTTTGGAATGTTAAAATGTTGACGAGCTCCTTTTTCAATGAAGTAGTCCCGGTGTGCATACCAGACATCCAGCTCCTGTTGCATATATTCGAGAGTATCTTGGTCATGGGAGGGGTACTGGGCAAGATGGATGAAGTGAAGGATGCTTCGGCAGGCCGTAATCCCCCTTGGTTCCATCTTCCCTGGCAAACAAGACAGCAAGAGTCGAGCAATGTGCTTATGCTCAGCTCCCGAGACCTGCGCTAAACCAGCGATTCCTTTGGGGAAATGACGGACGCCAAAGCAAGGAGGAAGGGCTCGGATCCGTTGATCCAATTCCTCCTTGCCTACAGTATCCTGGACCCATGCAACTAAGTGCTTGAAGACACCTAGATATAACTGATGAAGAACATCAGGGGCGACGCAGCGATGTATGTCAGTTAGCGGAAACCCCACCCAAAACGGCTCATAGTCTCCGCCTGCTACATCGTCTTTCATTGTACGTTTATGTACAGCTTTACCGCGGTCCTCCTCACGAGCGGTCTTGATGGTTGTATATGTCCAAAGCTGAGTTCGAGGCTCGCCAGGAGTAGACAATGCCAGCTCGCTCGCCTTTCGGCGACACTTCGGACAGGTTCCGTATTTCGTGCAGGTGACTAAACACTGCTCGGGATAGTCAGCAATGTACGTGGCGAGCAGTGGATAGACCCTTCGAATCGTGCCATCTCCGCTCACCATTTCCACCCCTGGTCCATGAGGATCACCAGCTTTCTTCAATGGCTCCAGAACTACGGCCATAGAGCGGTGAAAAAGTTCGTAGTTTCGCAGTTTGAGGGTGGTAGCGGAGAGACCGTCTTTGCAGAGTTTGTCCACGGATAGATATGCAATCAAGATGCAAGCTCGAGCTCCTGGTTTCCGTCGTAAATCCTTAGGTATGTTTCCGAGGGTCAGATAGACGGGGTACGCTGATTTATTCCCCGCGAATTGTGTCAATTGAGTCTTATCGGAAGCGATGATGACAGGTGCGACCGTGCCTCCCTCAGGAATTGCTTGCTAGAGATTATGTGAGTAAAAAGTTAAATTATTATCAGCCAAAAAAGCACACACCTGGATTGCATTCCAATATCCCCCAGTCCACATCTCCGAGAATACACGTTCTGCTTCGGTCTGAGATGAACTTCGGAACAGCCTGCCGGGTCTATGAACTAGATCCTTAGCGAAGGCCGGGTCGCCCCAGAGGGCCCTTATAGCGTCGAGGGGGTTCCGGTGACGAATAGTGAAGCGTTCGTCCGGTCTGTCCTTAAACGAAAGTTGTTTTGTATACCAACGTCCACATCTTTCGGGAATTTCATCCACTTTGCTTAGCATTGACCGAGCACTCTTGAATGAGATTCCGAGCTTCTCCTTCAACTATAAACAATGTTCGTGGTCAAAAAAAAAAGTGATTTATGGTTGTGATCGTACCTGGGGTATCTGAAGTAGACGATCAAATGATCTCTGGGACAATTTCTCCTTCACGGCCCATTGCGCTATCTCCCATTCCAGACGGGACGTAAAAGGTTTATAATTCTCTGACTCTTTTTCATTATCTCTCTCGATAAAAAGTTCTTTCCAGCGTTCGTAAATCGTGTCCTCTACTCCATAAACCTTTCCAGCACTGGGATGCCATACTATCCACGAACTCCCGCTATTGTCTTCTACCAGAGAGCGATGCATGGGACGGTATGTAGAGGAGCTTGGAGTAGAATCGGGGTCGGGATCGTCCGGGTTCACCAGCTCGGAAGGGGAAGGCTTCATAGGATCCGAAGGGAGGAAGTTGAAACCGTCTGACGGATATTCTACCTCAACATTGGATAGGTCTTCCACTGCCTTCTTCAACTCATGCTGGAAGAGGGAGGTTTCCTTCCTCTCCTGCTCGTCTAGCTCATCCGAATCGCTGATAATAGAGCCAACCTCATCAAGCCATTCGTCTGGATCCTGGCTCTCAACGTCCATATCCACGCAGTCCGGCGGAATAGAAGTTTTGTCGGCATCGAAAGAGTCGATCTCTGATGTGTCAGCAGCGATGGATTGAGGTAAAGGGAGGCGCCGCGGGTGAGAGGTTTGAGGACGAGAACTTCTCACACGAGAAACGCCATCCGCAGTGTTCTGGAAACGGCGGTCCAATGTGTGGGTCTGCTTGCGAACATAGACTTTGTGCTTTTCGTCTTGCTTCAAGGTTAGGTGCGAATGTTGGTCTTGAGGACGGGAGAAGTGCTTCTTGCAAACGGGACATAAGAGAGACATCAATAGACGTGCAACTAAAAAGGTGAAGAAAGTGAGTCGGCGAGTACACATTAACTGTCAACATGGACGTACCAAGCAGTTAATCATTGACTAGAAGACTATCAAGAAAGTAGATGCAGATATTATAGTGGAAGACAGAATAGGTGGTGGTAGAAGACAGGTCTAACAGTTTCCATATTTGGTTAATACTCGCTAGAGCTCACTGCCTGTCACTGCTCATGGCATGGGTTTAGTATCATTGCGCGTACATACTACACATTTTACAAAGTCACAAAAATATTCAAACAAGATTCGAGGGCCAGTAAAACACTAATAGATATGATTTTGAACATCGTAACCAATGACTAGCCCGCCCATTTACTCGCAATCTTGTAAGATTTCCTGAGCGAGTCGCATACGCTTTCCGACCATATTGTCAGTGAAAGATAGCCATTCCGAGCAACATGTTCGCCCCAGGCAAATCTGGCGGAACTCGAGGACATGCTGGAGGTGCCAAAGGGTATGCACTCCGCAGTCATACACATTTGGTTGAAAATGGACCTGAGTGTACGTTTAGACAGGGTGGCGCTGCAGCTCTCATGCAGATCACTTACCTTACTGTGGGGATCGAACACCCAATCAGTTGTGCCATTCTGATTCAAGTACACAACCTCACCCCTCATTCGCCCAAGAACTTCGGTTAACCACATTAAGACCTGAGGTATCTGCATTAACGGCAAGTTCTATGAGCTGCAACGAGGAAGTATACCAGCATAAGTTTAGCATTCTTGCGAAGAAGCACAGGTTTGCGGCGATTGGTCAGACAGGTCTCTTGGAGACTATCGTAGATTTCGATACGTTTGAGGCGAAAGTCGATGTACGCGGAGTACCAATGAGAAGAACTTTCGTGTATGGGAATGAATACGGAGTCCCAAAATTCCAATCCCAGAGCGCCCTGAGGGTGTTTCAGAAGAACCATCCAAATTCAGCAGTTCATAATAACACATACCTGTCTCTTTTTACACCACTTCAAGACTTCCTTCTCATCCGTAAGGCTCAGCGTTCCGGTTTTGGCGTTGACACAGGAATCATCCTGAAAGAGGAACTTGCAGGCGAAGAAAGTGGTGAGTCCCAGCGTTGTCCCTGCGCTAGAGCACCACTTCTGGACGAAGTAGTTGATAATTTCATCATTAAGCCATTTACCGACGCCTAGAGTGCTGAAGTCAGAGAAAGATATAGGGGATACTTTGTCCCAACGATGATCCAAAAAGTGGCCAGCCTGCGATATCCTTGAGCGAATGGAGTACAAACTTCGAACACAAAGACGCACCTCGTTCATTAATGATCTGAGTATCTGCTCCGTTCTCTCAGGACAATCATCGAGAACTTTACACCAATCGTTGTATAGAGATACTTGCTTGTTGTGGATGCAGCGGAGTAAAAGACGGAGATTTCCGACAACCACAAGTGCTTGATGGTCGGACAGAAGAGAGACATGAAAGTTTGCACAGGAAACGAAATTGTGGTGCAACACCGGAGCTGTAGACAGTTTGAAGGCAGCTTCGTTGAGACGCTTGCTTTGAGCCTCAAAATCGGCATAGAGACGTCCATTGTGAGTATGGCGCAAATGGAAGTGTTGGTCTAGAGCGTGCTGATACTCGGATTGGTCGGTTGTATGGGACAAAGTGGATAGAGAGACGAATGGGAGATGGGCCTGGCAGGTTTTTACAAGGGTTACGAGTTCAAGGAAGGAACCTGCATTGCAACTGCAGGTGTAACCAAAAGGGATGCACTCTACAACTGAGCTGAGGAGAGGGCTTGGTTTTTGGAAACATTTTCCCTTGGGAGAAAATGCGGTTTTACTGCGTAATTGTGAGATATGAGAAGACACGAAGACAAGCAAAAACGCACTTTGAAGCCAACATAATAATTTTGATATGGTCAGTTTATTCACCTCAATGAATCACCCCCCAAAAACAAAACGAAAAAAAAAAACAGATTAGGCGTCAGAGAAAGACAAGAAGCAATCGGGAAGTGACAAGTTCACGCGTCACGAACAGACAAATATCACGCGACTGCCATGGGAAACGTTGTTCTATTCTCCGGTATCGCAGACAGACGGGTTAGGTCAACGTCAATTGAATTTATTGAAGGTACTACTTAGCGTAATGGCGGTCGAAATTTTGGGTATTCCGGAGTGCCGTGTCGCCCCGTTGGAAAAAATGGCATGAATAACAGCGAGTATATATATGTACATATGAACCGATGGTACCTTCTCCGCCTTTAATTTCCGCCGAAGCCATCCCTCCTCAGTTCTGATCAATTTCTACCGGTTCCGTAGTCGAGCTGTGAGAAATGTTTTGATTCAAGTCTTCGCCAAAAGACGGACTGAAACCACAGGTTAATTAGCATAGAAAAGAAGAGCACGAAATGAGAAAACGCACTCGGTAGTCTCAAGGTGCAGTGTGGCGTAATAAACTTTAAAAGGAAACCTATCCTCCAGCGGGCGTTTGTCAGAGTCGAAGCGTGGCACGGTCCAGTTCGCGCGGGGTTCGTTGCGGTACTGGACTAGTACGAAACGAACATCTAAGTCACGACAAGCGCTGCTCCGCCTTCGCTTTACGAATCGGTTGTTCGGCAACACGACATCCTCCTCCGGTCCCTTTAACATCATCGCCCTGGCCTTCTTATAGATTTGGAGGACAAGGTGGTAGCCCTGGCCGGAATAGCCGTCCTTGTATTTTGATACAGAGTACTGGAAAAAGTAGAGCGTTGAGGCGCCGTGTTCCTCGTGAAGGATGAATGAGTCAAACAAAGGCGTGTATTTGTCCCCATTGTAGAAGCGGTTGCTGACGATGTCGGGAATAGTACTATTGTCCAAGTACCGGATGCCATTCGTCAACATCAACTGGAGCTTCACCTTCGTGGGAGTATGCGGCTCCTTCTTCGTCATCTCCTGCAGCGGTTCATCATTCGAGCCGTATGGTACACGCGAGTATGTGGTCTGAGAGGCTTGCGCATTGGAGCGGGTTTTGGCAGGTCGTACCATTTCGTCGAGATTCATCAACGGAGGGCGATAAGATAGCTGTCTGGAGGCCATCCAATCGAACACACTGCCACACAAGGCCGCGGCAGAAGGACTTTTCGATCTGGACATGGCGTCAAGCAGTCCATGCAGCCCACGCCACGGTTTGCCTGTCAGTTGCTCTGTGAAAACATCCTCGGCAATGGGGCTCTTGAAGGCAATTATCCACATCGCGTCGTCGAGCGAGTCAACAGCCGCCGGTTGGAGATGTTGGTAAAAGATGGTGTGGGGGAATGAAACCCTATCACCGGTGGTATTCTGAGGGCCCGCGGCGTAGGCAGTGAACCAGTCCAAGTTTGTGAGCTTAGATAGATACTCTAGGATGTCGGTGGGCTTCATCTGGTCAACGGCCTCTACAAAAAGACAGATTAGCATAGGGAGCGTTTAGTATACAATGAGACTTGCTCGATCGGTTCACGAAGAATTCGAGAACCTCCCGCGCGGTCCATCCCATGGTTCTGATAGCAAGCTCTAGATATCGGTACATCACTAGCAGGGACTTGATATCGATACCCTCGTTGTCCGGGTTAGAGAGATTAAAGGTGGGAGAAAGGTTGTATTGCCCTTCTTCTTCTTCTTCTGCTACCGTGGCATTGTCGGAGCCGTTATAACCGCTATCATCCGACATGAGATCAAGATCAGACCCGCCTACGTCGTCATCGTATTTATCGTAATAAGGATTGAATGGGCAGCGCCGCTTAGGGATGTCGAGGACCTCGCGCTCGGTGATCCTTTCCATAGCATATTCGACGTTCCTGTCTAACCATAGCCTAAGACGACGATTAGGAACCAAGAACGTAGGCAAAAAAATAAAGAAAAAAAAAAAAAAAAAAAAAAAAAAAGAAAAGAAAAAAACGAACCCTCGCCAAAGCTCCTCCTTAGACCACGTCGGAAGACCCCAAATGTAAGGCCGGTATTTGGTTTTGAATAAACGAAGTTTAGCTCCTCCAGGGGAGGAAGCGTAAATAGGAATGGTGCAACCGAGGACAGGCGGTTCTTGGTTCCCCGGTAAGGATTCATGGAGAGCAAAACATCGCTGATCGGGGTACTTCACGCTGTTGCCACGAGCGAAGTTCGTCAACGCATCCGTAAAAGCTCTACCAATCATGGCGTGACCTGAGTTTTTAAACTCGAACGCGTAGCCTTCCCAAAACAAAAGCTGGCGCTGGGGTCGGAAAACGAAGACGGGTTCGAATTTGTGCTTTGCCAGGAGTCGAATAGTAAGGTACCAGAGAGACACCGACTTTCCTAGTAGGGAATTAGTCTAAATGTTCAGATCGAAAGACCAGCTTACCTATTCCCGGTTGCCCCGTGAGTAAGACACCCATACTGCCGTTTTTGGGCATGGTTCCTGTGGTTTGAGAGCCGGCGGTTTTGAGAGAAAAGCCGAGCTCTAGGCGCGCAAAGAGATCGGAGAGACCTTTGGTGACAAGGATTCGTCCATTAGAGCTATAGAGACCGAAATCTTGCAAGTCGTTGGTACTAGTGGGCAACTGGGTTACCAGCGTATAACAAAGGCGTTCTTCTTTGTTTGGCTCCGCCGTTGGACCGAGTTCGAACCAGTGCTGGGCGAAATTGTCGAGAATTGTATCGTGTTTCCATGACGGGACGGCTAATCCGTCATTAAGTCTGTCTAGGAGTTCGTTTACTGGCCTTCGCTGCCTTGCGTTTGCCATGATGGTGGGAGTAAAAGAAAACGATATCAAATCATATGATCAACTCCTAATCGCACGCGTCATCACTCAGCCGCTCTTAGTAATCGGATGACGTGTTTCGTCGGTCTGGACTTTGTGATGGCGCATCCATTTTCAGCTTTCGACGCTCAAGTCCCAGTAACACCACCAAAGTTTAGCATATGTCTTCTATATACTCAAACAACCTAATAATACACTCGATTCAACTCGTCGCGCCCAGTATTAAGTTCGGAATGAATTTGGTGGTCTGGCCGTAGCAGCAGGTTTTTTAGTAAGATAACTCTTCAAGCTGTCAATGTCATCGTTTGTCCAGCGCGCAGGTCGCGTCGCTCGAGTCCTGGGAGAAAAGAAATCACTGTTCTAATGGTCGAAAAGTCAGCTTTCGGTCTTGATTGCGAAAAGCTGGAGGAGTACAAATCGAGGAGATACTGACAAGGGCCAGCGAAACGCACTCGAGTAGGTCGCCGAAGTACTTCTCACGCTGTCAAGTTTATCACGCCACGACCTTGTGAGGGAGGAGCGAGCGCAATTAAGGTGGCCGGGATTGTACTAAATTAATCTTTGGTGTTTGTATATGTTCTACATATTGGTGTTCAATTTGTGACGTGATTCAAGCGCCATACAACTGTCAAAACAATTATACATTGAACAGTGCATAGATAATCTATCAGAGAGTTTCAGAGAGTCTCAGAGAAAATTAAAACAACCCAGAGAACCAGGAATATCATATATTACCTGGGTGTACCAGATGTTCAGAAGCTACTGGAGGCTTTTAGACTGTCTAGAATTGGGTAAAATTTCTGGACCACTAATGGTTTACCTAGGGTATGAGTATGTTTCGTGATGTACCAATATGACAGCGCCGTTAGTATAAGAATAAACAGAGTACAATACGGGCTAAACAATACTACGGAATACTCTAAACATCGTCCTGCAGTTCATCCTCATCCGCAGAGTCTCCAAACAGAGCTGCAGGGTCATCATCATTAGACCTCCCGCAATGCTCCTCCACGTCCTGCTCATCCTCGCTTAGAGCCATCCGATGAACCCGACGAGGGAGAGGCTTTGGCTTTGGACGAGGCTTCTCCACTGCACCCTCCTCTCCATCGTCTTGCTCTTGCTCGTCCGGGTCATCTTCCACTCGCCGGCGCTTTTGGGCGGCCCTTGCCCTACGACTCGGAGCAGCGGAAGCTCCGGAACACGTTAAGGCGGTCTGCTTGGCGCGCTTTCGTCGACTGTTCCCTCTCCCGTCATCATCAATCTCATTATCGTCATTCTCTGATACTCCCCCTCTTCATCCCTCGTCGCTCGTCGCGGGCGTTTCTTCCCAGCTCGTTGAAGTCGTTCCGGTTGGTCCAAGCGGCCATCATCCAAGCGCTGCTGAATATCCCTACGGATTCGAAGGAGCTCGACTGGCTGAATCTTCTGCCACTTGCAGTTCCCAGAGCTGAGGGCGTTGTATAGGATCAAAATGTTGGCAGAGGATAGATCATGAGGCCCGGCCATCGGGACATTGGATGGCCAATTCTCCAGACGCACTCCGTATGGCTTGACAATCAGCGCTTCGTAGTGCTGATATTCCATTTTGAGATCGTTCTTCTGTGTAACATTTTCTAATAAAAAATTAGCTCCATCTTTCCAAAACCAGGGCGTTCGCTTACTGAGGCCGGTGATAATGATGCTGGTAATCTTTTTCTTCATCGCCTTGATGCCTAGTCCGTTTGCAGTACGACCAGCGGCGTTAAGGATAAAGTAAGCTTCCGCATTTTCAATGAACTCATTGACGGACATTCCAAACTTCGACTGGAGGAATCCTTCGATAGGGCCCAGACCAAAGTGTTGTCGTACGAGATGCTGGTTGGCTTTGGAGTTGCACATGAAGGCAAAGATGCCAGCACTTGTGCGTTTTCCGAGGTTTTGGGCCTGATACAGTAGTTAGTATTGAAGCTTCTTTGACAGAACTTAAAAATCTTTAATATTACGGACATCGTGAGCAATCCGTTCCCAAGTTTTGACCGCGTCGTTGATGTTGGCCTTTCCACTTGCCCGAGCACCAGCCATTTTTGCTGCCCTATACTCCTTCAAGTTTTCCATAGCCTCTATCGCGTCATCGCCGTCCGGATTCCTCAAGATATCTTGTACCTCTTCGTCATTAGCCATCAGCTCCTGTTTTTCCTTCATCGTCTTCGGAAGTCGCTTGCCTTGCACTAGCGGCAAGTGAGTACATGGTCACGAAGGTGAGAGGATAGCGCCAACTTACGGTGGAAGTCCTCGGACATTTTGTGCATCAAGGCATTGGCCAGGGTAGGCCTCCTGCCAGCTCTATACTGACGTTGCACCCCCAGCAGTTTTTTGACCTCCAGTAACGGCTTGTTATACTGGGCTGCTATGCGTTTCACATCAGCATCTACCCAGTTTAGGTGCTCCTCGATGGCCGCTCTGTACTCCGCCTGTACATTAGTCTTTGACTTTAAACGATGTTCCCCGGGTCCCAATTCTGGGAGCAACGACAGGGATGGAGGATGTGGATGTCGGCTCTGGTGGCTTTCTTGCCAACCCTGTCTTGGGATGGAGATGCTCAGTCAGGCGAAGAGGCGATACCGGCAGCGCTGGCACTGCAGAGGAGGTTCGAATGGGAGGGGGTGAATCATTGAGCAACCAAGACATGGAGCTTTGATTCAAGGTGGGCGTATTTTGGAGGCCGAATTGACCGTTGGGCTGAATGGGAGGAGATGGAGGTGGAGATGACGAAGGTTGGTGCTGAGCCAATGCGCTGGCTTGTATCTCCCTTCTAAGCAGCCATTGGGCATCCACCGGCTCATGAGAGGTAATGGGAGCCCATTGGACCGCTCTACTGGTACTGAAATTTGACGTTCCAGTCGGGTGAGGGGTGGTGGGAGGCATCCTCTGGCTTACATTTGACAAGGAGCCAATGCCCATAGCCGCTCGAGGGGTAGGAACTCGAATGGTGTCTGACGTCGGGATAGAGGCCAGAAGAGGTGCCGGAGACTGCCCAGCCTGATCAAAGGAGTGTACAAGAGTGTGCTGAGACTGGTGCCGATGGAAAGGGCGGGGGGTCTGAGGAATCACAGTGGCCGAGGGAAGGTGGTAGGAAGAGGGGTAGACGCTAGAAGACAATCGAGGCCGGGTGTAGGTTCCCTGATGGCCATAGTTGTCAAGAGGCACAAAGGGAGTTGGTGTATGGGATTGAGCATGGACAGGTGGGTTTCTGATATCTGTAACAACGCTTTATAGGTTTCTAATGCTACCGGCGCATACAGAACACATACCAAGCCGTTGAGAATGCTCAGGAGTAGGCAAATTCCTTTGACTTTGAAGATATCGTCCTTGAGAGGACATGCCAGGAGGATAATTTTGCTGACCCAGGAGCCTATGATTTTTGTGAATGTCATTGGGTGTATGGGTGTACATGATCTTGCGAGGTAGAAGGACGGTCGGTTTGTTTCAATCAACAAAGAATTTTATTAGTATTTCAAATTTCATACGGACCCGGTCGTACTCCCTGTGCTTTGGAGGTATACACGTGATGGTCAACATTGTTGATATGCACCAACCATCTTCCAGCGTAGCTAAACGTGAGTTACCCTTGCTAAATCACTATACTACTGAGATTTTTTTTTGCTAGTGTCGACTGACTCGGAAAGAACCGACATAGCCCTAAAGGCCGTAATGGATGTCCACAAGCTGACGGAAAAGCAGAAAGGTCAGCATTTAAAGGTTTACCTATAGATCGTCCTTCACCTCTTTTATTCAGCTTTACTTCGACGACAAGCTGCTCGAGAGGAGCTTGAAGCCAGACTCGAGCAAATTGATGCCAGTGATGCGGTGGAGCTGATTGAAATTCAGAAGCTCTTGTCCAAGCTAAAAGTCAGCAACGGTAAGATCTCGTTGGTTTCATAACCACCCCGCAGTGCCTCACTTTTTCTAAAACAGATTCTCTTCAAATGTCTGCGCCCTCTACTCCTACAACGTCCAGAATTTCGAAGGCGCCAAGTAACTTCAGTGCCCCAACTACTCCTACGCGCTCCGGAGCACGAGCTGCGGCTGCCACAATTGTAGAGGACCCCAATGCAGAAGTAAAGGTCACTCCCGGTAGCAGGGCAGAAGCGTACATTGTGTATGCTGGCGGAGAGGCAGACAAACCTGCGTATGGTTTGTTCTATTCGTGGTGGGTTTATCAATTCTACAAGAATACTCAACACTGAAGTTCACCCAGGCGTGCATTCCGAGATATCAAAGGCGCTCTTTCCTTGTACAACCATTCCAAGCATGAACACATTGTTCGCAAATTCAGCTCCCGTGCTCTTGCCGAGCAGTTTTATGAGGAGTTTTTGGACAGCGGCGTAGCTGAGCTTCTGAAGACTGAGAAAACAGCTAGTAACGAGTTATTCTTGGTTCTCAAGGGAGTCTCCCCGGGGGTTTACAAGACTCGTAAGTCCCTCATTTTTGATGGCTTGCAATACCGGGGAGGTGAGGTTATTAGGTACATGGGTACGGTTCATGGTGCATGGGGCGAGTTTAACAAGCGCAAAGCTCAAGGACTTACGGCTTCGATATACCCATCTCGTAAAAATTTCTAAACCCTCCTTACTCGCTATGTAAAGTTATGCGTTTTTCTTTCAAAATAAAAATTTGATTTTGTGCAATGTTACAATGGAACGAAAAAGTAAATGTTATTGTAGCGCTATCTAAAAAAATCGGAGGTTGAGAAAAGAGATAGGCTCACAGTCCATACGACGAGCAATGGCTCTGATCACATCTTGATCTTTGATACGGTCATACAACTTCACTTTCTTCTTGGTATACCGAAAATTTACTGGATGTGTCTATCCACTGCCAAATGATATTCCGGACATCAGCATAAAGTACTCACCTCGACGATGTCAATGAGGCGTATCATCCAACTTGAGGTCAACTTGGGGTCAATCAGAGCTTGTTAGCCGAAGACTCCCCATTGGTAACCCTCTGAGCTAGGAGGATTACAGAACGGCCTTCAGCGTCGTAAGAGATTACATTACGACTGCATGAGCAATTAATAACAGTTCGTAACACAGCAGCAAGAACCTACCCTCCATCCCATCTGAACAACTGCATGCCGGAACAGCAAGTACTTGAACGAGCGTTCAGGCAACATTCTCCTCTTGGGCACCCATATCCAAGCGATCCAGCATCTATCAGGGTACGCGCAACGCCGATGCCATCGATGGAAGAGCCTTACCAACTGTAGCCCTGATCCAAAACCGAGCTAGATCAGATAGGGGCGGGGACATAGATTTGATGGCGACAGCGGGGGCGCAAGAGATAGGGATTGAAACCTTCCCCATTTTTGATATTTGATTTACTTAGAGCTCGTGCAATGATTGAAGGAGGGCCTCCATCTGAGATCCCTCGAGCTCGACCGTCTCCACCTCGCCACCTCGGTAAACAACTTACACATCTGACCCCCTGATAGTCCCTTGTACTCCCAACCGCTTTGAGCTAAAAATGCAGAGATAATTGAACTCCATCAGCATCGCAACTAGATGGAGATACTGAGGAGGAAGGGATGTCCAACGTTTAACATCGCAGCTGCCCCAAGCATCGGGGTTGCCCAAGATGGAAAGCTAGCGCTCAGAAAGTATGCTGCCCCAGTGGTCGGGATTGCATTAACAAGAAATGAATTGAATTGAACGAACCCACCTGGCATGTCAGCGGAGATGTACGACGAGGAGGAGCGAAGGAGAAGGTCAAGGTCGGTGAATAGGACAATGAGCCAGAGCGCCGATCACATGTATTTGACGGCATCTCTCGGTCCGCCAAAACTTTGTTTATCCTGTCATGGTTCGCAGAACCAAGACCAACACTGCTCAGCGCAAACGCAATACCCGTGAACCCGGTCATACACTCCATGGAGATATTGATGAACAGCCTCGATTCTCCAAGCTCTCAGTACTCACACCCACTGGCCGAGTCCGGAAGGAAAATCAAGCAAAACAGGAGTTCGTGACCCGAAACATGATCACTACAAGCTCGATCCTCAGAGACAGAATTGGTCGCCGAGGAAGCAATACTGAGGACGCGGATATTTACGTAGACGTTCTGATGGATTTAGAAGAGGATGGGGACGAAGGACTCGTGTCGAACAAGGCTGTCGCTTCGACGTCGAAAGCACCTTCAGCTGCCGAGGATTGGGAGGATGAGGAGCCGACCGTGGAGGAGCAACTCCTTTATTTCAAAACAAAAGAGGCATTGCTCGACTAGTAAGCACTCCTGTGTACTTATATTTTAAAAAAAATCTAATTCGATTCAGTGAGCTCAAAGGGAAACGATCGCGGCGGAACAAGATACTGGTCGACCAAGAGCGTTGGGATTATGAGATAGAGGACATGGTGGAGGCGTACATGGACTTTTGCTACCGACGTAGATTAGGAGGAGCACATGAACGCGAAATTCGAGAGAGGCATCTAGTCAAAGTTTGGACACTCTTTGGTACGTGCTTTAATCATGATATCTAAACCTCAGTTTACTCATATATCTCAGGTACTTCTATGCAGGAAATTCCGATATATGACAGTGATAGCTTCAATAACGTTAGCTATGTTCGCTCTGGATATCTTCCCTTCAATACCCTTGTCAATAAGTCCGTTGTCTCGTTGGAGACGATGGAACTTTACCACTTCTTGTTCATGCGGTGCCCCCGCCTCGGTATTCAGCCTTTCGTTCGTGCGCTATGCGATTTACAGGGCGTCCGATTCAAGAACAATACTGCCGTTCAGTTCTCCTCCGCTTACGACCTATTCATCAGACTCACCGAAATTACACGGTCAAAAGTGCTTCAGAAATTAGACCGAGCCCATCCACACCATCGCATGCTAAACGCTTGCCCTTGTTGTCAGTACGAAGTCGTTGGAGAACCTGAACTCCAGATTCGTATGCTCCTGGCAATTGACGGCAACAACTCCCTCAAACGCTTTCAACGACGCGATCCATCGGAGGAGGGAGGCATGGCGTTGGGAGAGGACAGGGAGAGGCCTGACCATCGAGTAGGAGGGGGTGACTATTTTCTGCAGCCAGAGCAGGCAGACCTATGGATGGAGTCGAATTGGAAGAAGTGGCCTGGCTGGACCCCTACCGCTAAAACCTCCAAAGTCTCCTGTGAAGATCGTTGGTCCAACATGAACGAGTCAAAGACCAACCGTTCGTTTGGTCATTTCGATGTGAATGGCCTGTTCGCCGGCTTTTGTAGACATTCCTTTGTCATCGTCTTCTTGGACATGGTGAGGTCTGGAGAACAGTGAGTATCTAGCCATTGACTCTGTTCAGCAGGTTTTGATTATCATTTCAGTTCAAAATACATGCTAGCCCTCCTCTATCACTTTATGAATGGTACTCAAGAAGAACGAAAGCGCCTCGGTCTTCCGGACGAGCCGGTTGGAACACTGGGCGTAGCATATGACATAGCATGCGGGATGGTGGACAAAATCCGTCGCAGTCCACTCCATGAACTGGCCAGTAACAAGCGCCTCCGGATGCTCATAGGCCTCCTTCACGGCTATGCCCACAACCGCCTGTGCCAGCTCTCATTTCTTATGCTCTATATTTCCGGCGCTGGGATTGAGGACTTGGAGGTCTGTGAACGGTATTTCTCACATTCCAATGGTCTTGCACCCGTCACCCGCTACATGAGCAAATTCCGACGTAGGCAGGCTATCACATCCTATGCGTACCACAGGGATAGTTTTGAAACCTATGCTAATCTGTCCCGCTTTCTTGTCTCAAACTACAAACAAGCTCTGGGGATCATACGACGGGGGAAGGAAACGGGAAAGGTTTTAAAGAGTTTGGGGCTGCTGGATGGGGATAATGCATGGCGTTGGCTGGAGGAGGAGCGGAGGTACTTGGAGGATCGGCGAAAGCAGGATATTCCTAAGGAGGACACGTTGAAGAAGGCTTACTACCAAGCCCTTTGCAAGTATGCCGAATGTCAAAACCAGCTCTCCAAAGCCCGGCAAGCCTTTCGCGTTCAGTCCACTTCCGCAGAGGGTCTGGTTACCGGTGGAGATAGGTCCCTCTTCCTCTCTGAGAAGCAGATGTTGAACGCTCAAGAATTGGAGGCAAAGCTGCTGGTGGAGGTTCAGTTTCTCGAGGGCCAGCTAGGACTTCGAAGGGACAAGCGTTGGGCGAACGGTTCCAAACAATGGGTGGAGGCAAAGGGATTAGCGGATACTGAAAAGTATCGTCGCGCGCTGAACAAGCTCGAGGGCCTCATCGTCATGCGGATCTTTGAGTTGTCCAAGATGAACCTGGCAGGAACAGGTAGGTGTAACGTAATGATTCTGGTTTTATGAAAAGGCTGAGATTGTTCATAGGATACAAAATGCGACAACATATCGGCAACGCAATGAAGAATCGCTCCAAAACACTCCTCTCCGCCCTCAATGACTACAATCAAGCAGCAGCAGAGCTCAGGCCCCCACGAAAGCTTCTTAGCTGGGACGACATCATGGGCTATAGCTATCTATCCGAATTCGACTTTTTGAAGGATTCTAGTACGGATATAATGGAGAAACCATGGGCTCAACCAGCAGTGAGGGAGGGTATGTCGGAGCTGTTTAAGCTCATTGGGGCTAAGGACGAGCTCCTAAGACTTCACGTTGAGATCAAGAGGCTGGTGACTAAGATGCGGGAGGAGGAGGCGTATTATGCGGAGATCGAGCAGGAAGTCTCGGTTACCAACCCCGCCCTCGGCTTCCAGATTAAACTACATGGGCTGGAGCGTCATCGTTTCCATCTTCTTCATCGGGAACGGCTTGGTTCCATTCCAAAGCTCAAAGGTTTTGACCCCTCCAACCTGCACTTCTTTCGGCCAGGAATTGGTGTTCGAAGACATACAGCTTTGGACTCCCTCAACGAGAACAATGAAGAGGATGGTTCCCGCACCCCTGACAGCGACGACACCGATGATGAGGATGATGAGGCCTTCAATGAGTGCGCAGCTGCCATTCTTTCTGTAGCCAATGATCCCATGTAGTTTCTATTGTGGTATCTATATGCCTTTGTCAATATATTGTACATCACTTTGAAATATTCTCTCTATCTATCATCGGAGTGTTCATATACCAGCTGGTAACAGTTCTAGAGATGTTCCCTGTGCAGGGCAGTAGAGAGGAGTATGGAGGAGCATGGCCGGGCCAGGAACGAGGAGTGTTGCTTGTTATATTAGCGTTTGATGGGTACATCAAACGCTGTTGATGTTTCCGCTATTAGGTCATATCAGGTGGAGAGTTTGATGAAGACGGCTGCGAGAACGACTGCAGCAGCGAATGAAATGAAAGGGTAGCGGGCAGCTTGAATGTTCTCGGTTGCAATTGCAATACAATCGGCGTTCACAGGACCGATTAATTCAGTGAAACTAAATAGATTCAATGAGTGCTGTGAACTGAGCAGGAAGAGGTAAAAATTTGAGCTGAAAGTACTACAAAAGGCGGCGGCGAGAGCGCATTACACTGGATAGAGTGCAAGACGATCCGGCTCGCGGCAAAAGACGCTGCGCCGACATGCCGACCCGGACCGGTCACCCGGCGTGACATCAGGGTCTTTTCCCAGAGAGAAGTAGACGAGCTCGCAACTGACATGTCCTGTGTGTCGCTGCTGTGCCGGGGGGACCAATATATTACTCGTTCCCGGCCGCCTGCCGGATCAACTTGTGCGAACTCGGCACTCGGCTGAAGCTAAAAACCTGCCCGTATGAGGTCGCAAGCGGCGTGAATTTGGCCAGCTAAGTATATAAGAATCATCTTACCACTCAAGTTCAGTGTATAAAATGGGAGGTCCAAAGCTGAATATTCAAGCCAAGATGCCGTTGAAGACGGTATTAGGGGAAGACCGGGAAGGAAAAAAGGATCGTCGATTGAGAACACGAACAGGAAGACACTGTTTTCAAAATAGGCAGTAAGCTCCAATTATCTTTCCAATTATTTTTTCTGGTCGTTTGGACTTTTACATATTTGTCTGTTCAGATGTTCAGACAGAATCAACAACCGAGACACCGTCCTAAATGTCGTGACTTGAATACTTCCAAGTCGTCAACTTTTGTTTTTCATATATTACAGCGCTATATTTTGAACAATTATTAGGCTTTTTGGCTATCGAAATATACAAAAAGAAAGAAAGATACTATTCGTCTACATGATCTTTGATGCTCTGAACAGGAGAAATCGGCGTCTCCAAACAAATTTTCTCGGCTCTGTTGTCCGTTGTTAGTATCGGGCAGGTCAGATAAGCAGATAATAGGCTTACCTCCCTTAGAAACCGACTACCCAGGCCTTGGCCAACGAATACCTTCATCCCCATGTCTCTGCGCCCTCGTCACGTCAATATACTCCCCAGGCCATCCATCCTCAGCTAAGCAACCATGAACCAGTAACAAGTCAGAAACAAAGCAAATTTGTCAGTAAAAACACCTACTCCGATCAATAATATTTGTTTCCTCATCTCCATCTCCATCGTCCTCGTCCTCATCATCCCCGTCCTCTTCCGCCCATCGGTCCCGCTCCGCAGCCTCGGGAAAGTTTTCTCGATCTACTTCTAAATCCTTCATCATCCTAGTCATGGAATCGGCTTTAGCGTCTTCAAGGGTTTTTTCTCGGACTGCCCGGGCTCGCTCAATATCTGGTAGGTATTGCCTGTAAGAGCAAAGAAAAGAGTGAGCCAAGGTGAATGAGTGAGCGAAGAATAAGCACACGTACGTTTCGTACTCTTCTCTGGAAGCATCTACAGCCTCAAAGAACTCTTTGATCCCGTCTCCTGTCACACTCGACACGCCGACAGTCTGAACATGAAAGGAACATAAAGTCAGTCGGTCAACTTTGACATCATGGCGTGATCCAAAAAAAAAGAGAAAAAGACCTTGAGATGCTTATAAAACTCATCCAACACCAAACTCATACTGTGCATCAAGCTATTCATATACGTTGGTTCACCGTCTGCGTCACGATTTCCCTCATGTGTAGCTAGAGCCTCTTGGAAAGCTTCAAAATCGTGCATCCACTCTAGCGCAAACTCGTGTGGTTGGACGTCGGTTTTGTTGAAGACGAGGATGAAGGGAAGTTTTGTTTTGTATAGTATACTGTGGAGCACAGATGATGAGAGTTGTTCTATGACTGGCTTCATCAGATTACCTACCTACAGGCATAAAGCATATTGGACATGAAGGTAGCAGGAGCTGAGCACCGAGGTGTATCGATGACGTATGCGACTACGGAGGGGAAAGACGAGGCGATGGCGTCGGTTATAATCGCTCCAGAAGCTGACCAGGTGAATATCTCAATTTGACCCGGTGTATCGAGAATCACGTAGCTTCAATGGGTAATAAAAATCAGCTTTCTTTTTTACGTTCTGCCAAATACCAAGAGACCCAACTCGACCGAATCCGATCTCTTTTCGACTAGCTCGAGGACCTGGTCAAATTTTGTGGTAAATAGATTGAGGGCGGTCAATATTCCCCGTTGGGTCCAAGATTATACCTGGGTAGGAACCGTGTCGGTCAGTCAAGCAAGGAAAAGCAACTTTTTTTTTTGGTTCACACACTGTTTCATAACTTCTTTGTAATTCACAGTATCCCGGATATCGATATTCGCTTCAAAAGGCATGAATGCAACAGCTGGATCGAGGTTGAGAATGTACGGAGGAGAGTCTTTGGAATGGAGATGGGAATTTATTCGCTGGACAAAGGTAGATTTGCCTGCGCCTGCCATGCCAATGGTGATGATTGTTATAGGTTTCTTCGCCGCTGACAACGACGGCAATGTAGAGACATTTGGGATCGGCGGGACGGACATCGAACTGGAACTGGCCGGCGTCGTCGAGGCCATAGTTATAGAGGGTGAGTAATTATAGAGCACGTGGCTGATTGAAATTTCCCGTCGCGTGACCGCCTGGTCTCTTCAAAATACTCTCTTTGTTACCACCACCACCCGGTTCATCGTCACAGATGCCTTCGGAGGAAATGTAAAATTCTTCGAAAATGACATGCCCTAGATTATTTACCTTATTTTCTGTATAGACGACGCAGGCTTTTACAAGATGCAAATCTTTACCCACCATCATTACGATTCCCATCACCCCCCAATAACCTTATCAAGGAGCTCAACGTTGGAGCCGTATTCCCTTCTCGGTTAGTCCATAGGTGTCTGCCCTTACCGCATCTTATAAAAGATCAGCGAGCATCTACACGCACGCGGTGTCCATGCACCTCTTCAGGCCGGCATCAGTGGTACAAAGACAGGCGGAGCAAGATCCATAGTGCTTTCCGGTGGTTATGAAGACGATGTGGACTACGGAGATGTTATGTATGTATTTCTTGCCTTTATGTCCCAAGCAATCGCTGATGTTCATTATCACAGTCTTTACACTGGAACGGGCGGTCAGAAGGATTCTCGTTACAACGTGAGCTACCTTTTCCCTTTGTGCCATTATCAGCGCTAACCACCAAGTATCTAGGATGGTCCGCAAATCTCAGACCAGTCCTTTGAACATCCCATGAACGCCGTGCTCTATGTTCGTCCTACTACTAGCACTCGCGTTCTTTGTCTTATCTTCTGACCCCAAATTACTTTTCTCATATCCTTTATAGAAATCTTTTCTAAATCAAAATCCTCTCCGTGTTATACGAGGACACAATTCCTTATCGAAATATGCACCTGGCAGCGGATATCGATATGATGGAATGTACAGAGTGACCAATGTACGATCTAAAAAGGCCCATCCATATTTTTATTGTGCAAATTTCTCATAAATATTGTCTCTTCTGGAATATCTTACTGCAGGCAGAACTGTCCAAAGGTATGCGCGGTCATAAGATTTGCCGGTTTCGTCTCGAGGTGAACTACTAGTTCTTTCATCTCCCTCTTTTCACATCGTACTGAATGTCTTGTTAGCGTTGTCCTGGGCAGGAACCCTTTCCCGGTCAAGCGGCCAATACACCTATAGTCGAGCGGCGCTCTGACGCAGGACATCGTGTTGGCAACGTACCTATAGAACAGGCTCGACGCGAGCGACATCGATCCAGCCGCCCTTACTAGGCGTTCCCGGGCGACCACGCACGGCTTCGCTCAGACAACCGTACGTTTCTGGTTGGTGAATTTGACATCCATCAAAATTGTCACGCATTGTGGATGGAGCGAGGTGACTTTTTTTGGATGACGTTTCTCTCTCTCTCTCTCTCTCTCCCTCTCTCTACTTTATGCTCGTCGCTTCATTTTTCATATGCAACGAACCGCTTGATTATATCAGACGATTGCCTGCTGCAGAGTCTTCCCGGTACTGAGAGGAGCTGTCTGGTTGGGGTGAGGGGATGTGTCTCGCCAAGAGAGCTGAGCCCGCTGAGATATCGCTCAGCGCCAGTCAGCGAGACAACTGGTGATGAGCGGAGGCCAGGAATATTGAGCTTCTTTCCTTCCTTCCTTCTTCCTTATTATGTAATATCGAAGTACTTATGATAGGAGACTTTGGGAGTTAGCGAAGGGCGTTCCTGACATGCTAGCCAGAAGAGAAGAAAAGACAACAAAGATAGCAGCGTAAGGCTTCAAGCTTCACCGTCAAACTTCAAGTTCGATATGACACTGTCCCATTAGAAACTTGAAGTAGACCCCATGACCGAGTCCAGATGCCATTGGCCAGATCGGCAAAACCTTTCGCAATTCAGCCCCTTCAACTCCAATTGAGTGTGTTCGGGGTATTCCCATAGCATCCCAACGCTGTTCAGCGCAGTCCAACAATGACTTTGCTGCGGACGAGCTGCGTAGGGCTGGACACCCTGTTTACTTGATAGGCCGGATGGTCGGCCGCGGCCTTTCAGAAATCGGTCCTCTGCTCGTAGATCGTACTATCCCATTTATCCTGGCACTCAGGCTCCCTCAAGAAATAGAAAATGAAAGCGGGAGTGTCTGCTGAATAGTTTTGTAATGGATCCGGATCCGTTTGGTTGAAGCTGGGTCATGAATTCCACTGATCACATTCACTTTCGTTTCTTATTTAGTCTATCATTAGAGGCATACTTGCAGATCAGAGCAGAGAAAGTTAAGATTGCAACCCGGTAGCATCGAACTGAACAGAATGTATTGCCAAGAATACAGAAAAAGTTTGATGATACAACATCCAATGATAGAAGTACGGCTGAAGGAAACGGTGCCATTTTCCTGATTTTTCCCGTGGAACGTAGACACAGTACGTCTAGGTTTGAAAGGAGCGGGAGGAAAAAGGTTGAAGAGATTAGAACAAATAAAGTCGAATGTCACGAAAGAAACAAGTACGGTATTAGTTAGCGACAAGGGTTCCGGGCCAGACATTGAATCGAAGAATCGATTTACGGAAGATTAGCTAGAGATAGATATATTATTGTTCTTTACTCGTGACAGGGTACCTATCTATCATAGATTGGTCTGCCACCCCTTTCACGTACAAACTTGGGTAGTAATAACGCGAGTTTTGCCTTGAAAGATATGTAATTAAAGGTTCTCAGCGCAGGACTGGCAGCGCCAAATGGATTTTTCGCGGAAAATGGTTTGAACTACGTTGGTAGTGGTGCAAAAAAAACGTTCAACTTAAGCATCTTTGAACGTTGCTACCGACTGGGTCTCAGGGATGGGGCAAAAGTGAATGATGAAATCAGTTGACTGGTCAGATTATGTTACCAATGCTTTTTGGCAGGGGTTGACGCCCATCTATAAGATCAATGTTTGGGTGACTTGGATCATTGAAACCCAGACAATTTTTCGCTTGAGGATAGAGCCCTTGTGACATCGATGAGAACCCGAGTAGAGTGATGGCTTACCTTTGAGTAGAAGAACGACAGCTGCTTTACTCACCGGGTCTTTCAGGTATAAAATGCCAGAATACGAGCCCCATGACTTTCAAGTTCGAATAGCCCAGACGCGAACATGGTCAAGCTCTCACAAGTTCTGAGATGTACGTGCGCTCGTCTTCCACTCCGCTTCTGGCTGACGGCTGATTTGTCCAGGGATTCCGGTTTTCTTCGCCGCGATTGGCACAAGCAGCGCCCTTGAAGGTAACACCTTGCATTATTTTCTATTTCCTGAGAGATGGCTAAATACTACCTCGATTTCGTTCACAGTTCAGAGACGAGACAACAGCACCTGTGTCGTCCCAGCCGCTCCCGTCTTAAACTTCAGCTCTTCGCAGTGGGTTTGGACTACTGAACTCTCAAGCCCAAATGGCGACGCGCCTGCTGGTTCACGAGCATTCCGCAAGAGCTTCCTCCCACCCCAAGGCAAAAACTCCTGCGTATCTGACCATTGGTTTCGCTGTGGATGATGTATCGTTTTTGTGGGTTAACGGCGTTCAGATCGTGAAGCACACGGCCTATTTCACCACCGGTCGCTTCTGCGTGGCCTTGGAGAGCACCAATTGTGGCATCTTGCTTGCCATCAATGTAACCAATACTGGTGGCCCAGCTGGCCTGTTCGCGGACGTAGTAGTAACCTACACAGATGGTACGACCTCCCAAATTGTCACCGACAGCAGCTGGCGCGCAAGTGTTGGGAATATCCCTGACGGGTTCCAGGAACTTTCTTACGATGACAGCACTTGGGAAACTGTAATAACCCAAGGCGGGGATGGTGTCGCTCCTTGGGGAAGGCCGCAGCACGCTGGAACTGACCTACAATCACTTGCAACGGCACGTTGGATTTGGACCAACGAGGCGGCTCCGGCTCATTCCCTCCTGGCGCTAGAGCATTCCGCTTTACTCTGATCCTCCCCGCTGGACACACTACCGGAACTGCGAACGCCATGATCACTGCCGACGATTCTTATTCCATTTACATCAATGGTCGCTTCATTGGATCTGGGACTTCTGGCTTCTCCACTGCTCAGAGATTTGTAGCCAATGTTCAAGGCCCAGCGGTCACGTTCGCCGTCTATGCCGTAAACGGAAATGACCAACCCAACCCGGCTGGTCTACTAGCCTCGATCCAGGTCACATCTCAGGATGAAATTACCTGCAATGATTGCAATTCCACCTCCTTCGTTGTTTCCAGCTATGCTTGGAAAACCTTCCCCGGTCCTGTTCCCGACGGATTTGAGCAGCCTACTTTTGACGATTCCGCTTGGGTGCCGTCTACCATCATAGGCCAGAATGGTGTGACTCCATGGGGTACCATTGCAGCTCCCACTACAATTACGACTGGAGGAACGCCAGTGCCGGGTGCTCCTGCTGGTTCAGCTTGATGTCGATCGTTCTTTATTCGGTCAGGCCTTACTTCGAACGCTTGGCTTCTTCATCTCCCGATTTATCTTGCTTTGTTTTTTTTTTCTTTCTTGTACATAGGACGGCTGAATAGTATTCAAAAAACGGACCGGATTCTTCTCCAGTATGTACAAATACCCTAATCTACAAAAAGTGATTGCTTCATCTCATTTTTGATGCCGGCTAGTAAGCCCTAACATTCACCTGATACCGCCAGACCCTCACTCCCACTTTTGTACGACGACACTATTCTTCAGCCCAGCTTCTTCGATCGTAGCGCCGTTGTTGTCCAGTGTACGATTGGGAAACGTCGTTTGAATACTATACGGACGGACGAGATTTTCCGGACGAGAACTACTCAAGCAAGAAAAAAAAAAAAAGGAGTTGAGCATGTATCTATAGCGCGGGACGAAAAAAAACACTCACGCATTGATAAAGTTCCTCAAATCCAGGACTGTGTGCGTCAAGTTCATCCTACATACAATTCTGCACGACCGGGAGTAAGGATTCTCGGCCAAGACAGCATAGGGAAAAGAACACCAACCTGGTCCCATCCGCCAATCGAATCTGCACACTTGTCATCGGCTGGCTCTGGTCGACTTGGAATTTCGTGACAGGTTCAGCCCTCGCTGATGGCGCCGACGTTGAAGAAGTATGAAAGGATCCGGGCATCGCTTGAGCACTGCTACCACTGGCGGCTGCAGGAACAGGTGCACCAAGCCGATTGCCCGCCCCATGGAATGCTCCGCGTTTGGGAGGGACGTAACTTTCATTCGTGCGTTTTGCTACACGAAGCTCGACAGGCTCTCCATGGCGCACATTCAATAGCGACGGTGGGGCACGACTGATATCAAGTAGGATAAAAGGTAAGACGAAGAGAACTGGAGGGAAAGAAAACAAAAAAAAAACGACATACCCCGCATTAATTTCAGCCAGTATAGTTTCGTTCGCTGGATCATCGTAACGCATAAGTTCACCATCCTCGACGGTGAACCCTTCTCTCCAAAAGGTAAGATGACGAATAGTAGTAGGTTCTTCTGTGAGATCCTTGTCGTTTAGCACCGAAACATTTGTGCTCAAGTCAGATATATACCTTGAGACTGAGGAGCATTAGGATCTGGAACGTATGCGCTCTCCACTTCATCGCTCCCGAGCTTATGGCCTCCTCCGGTAAAGAAACGAGAACCACTTTCAGCAACCGGCGGCGGACCCGCTCTTTGGAAAATGAGTACATCAGCGAATCGAGCGATAGGTGAAAAATAAGATAAAAGGAGTACGCTCACTCTGCAGCCCTTCGCAACAGATCTCTAACCATATTTCCTCCTGGAACAGCACCAGCTCCTGGCCTATCTGGATTTTGCACCGAAATACCACTGGATGGCAAATGAGCCAAAAAGGTCCAAAAAATCAAATCGGTGTACGAACCTCCTTTCACCACCAGCAAACCAGCTCTCGCCTTCTGCGTCATCGTCATCGTCGTCATCGTCATCGTGGCTATGACCTCCTCCGGGCGGTGGCCCGCCGCTTCCACCCATATCTTGCAGAGACCGGATCGGTCCCGCTCCCCACCAGACCCACCTGAAGAGCTATATCGCGAACAGAAAGAATTTATCCTTTAATCAAGTCGGGTTTTAAAAGAGGTCGCTACTAGTCAACCTTACCCAGATAAATCACCAATTCGGCCAATCCTTCGAGCATTTGACTGGCCCCATCCAGCCGGCAAAGGCTCGTTCGAGTCTCCACCGAGACTTCTTCCTCCAGAGTTGTTATCGGACATTTATTGACTGTTCAGAAGTTGAGCTGAGAGGTAAAGGATAGAGTTCCAGGTTGTACGCGTAATTTCTAAAAGAATATTCCCACAATCACATTGCCCGTGTCCAAACGGGTGAGGCTCGGGCCGTTTTTTTAATCAGGATTCACTATGCCTATGTCCCTCTAGAAGTACAAAAATGCTCAAGTATATACAGTATGATACAACACTTTTAACTCAAAGTATCACGAGAACCGACACAAAAATAATCAAAAGAAAAATTTTCGAAACAAAAAACCAAAAAATTAGAAATTAAGAAACAACGCAAGTCCGTAGGGTCCCAAATGCTATGGTTCGTCTATGATTTAGAGATGCTCGCCCAAAGTCCACCCTAAGAATGAAAGAAAAGAATAAAAAGTCATCAATCTTCAATGAGCTGCACGAACGAAAAAAAAAAAAGAACCTACTTTCACAAATAACGTCAGCGCAGCAGCAGGCCATATCTTCTCCTCTGCCTGTCTGCCTTTCCTCCCTTGCCATTCCAGAGGGGGTAGAGACCCTTCCGGCTGAGCCTCTGGAGCGAGCGTGAAGGTATCAAACTGCTGCAAAAGCCGCACTAAGAAAAACGATGCTTCATTGTACGCGTAATTCTGGCCCAAACACTACGAAGTAGGAGCAGAACAAATAGTTATTTAGTATTGAGATACCCCTCAAAGCTTTTTTTTTTTTTTTTGAACAAGACTCACAATTCTTGGACCCGCACTGAAGGGTGTGAACATCGTAGGGTTATTCACGAACCGGCTGAGTCTCTCTCCCTCCAACCACCTGTCTGGATCAAACGCATCTGCATCTTTACCCCATAACGCGGGATTTCTTTGCGTCAGCAAAGGCAGATATGTGATCACCGTCGATCCAGGCATATGCAAAGGCCGAAGGTCATCGTGCTGTTCTTGGCATCCGAACGAAGGATCTGATGGTGGAAGGGTACATCCTCCTGGTCGACTCTCTCGGACATTGAGAGGTACCGGAGGGAACAGACGTAAGGTTTCATTTAAAACAGCGCGCACTGTTGCAAAGAGAAAAACATGAAACACGCAAATGAGTTAGCGATCGATAGGAAAAATAAAAAAAAACGTTTGGTTTGTATAGACGTACTGTATCGCAAACTCCGTAATTGTTCATAAGTAATATCGCCCGAAGGACCACAACGCTCGAGGACTTCAGCCCTGAGTCGTTTCGCCACATCGGGATAAATAGCCATAAAATAAGTGACATATGTCAATAAACACGCAGTCTACAGAAGAGAAACGTTTCCGTTACGTTAGCAAAAACGCGAGGGCGCAAGACAAAAAAGTACTTACTGTATCCCTGGAGGCCAACAATAAACTAAGAAGCTGATCACGAATGATAATTGGATCTAAAGGGAAAAAAAAAGCAATGAGCAAAGAGAAAAGGAGAAAAAAAAAACACTGCGGTTTACCATCCGTGCTTTCAGCTAAATGCTGCAAGAAATTCTTCTCCGCGACCGGACTGCACACTCCGGCACTAGCCATCTTCTCCTTCTCGTCCAAAGCACTCTTCACAAGTGGATCCAGCCACCGATGAACCACACTCGTATTCGCAGCATTCTTATCCCCAAGGAGCTCGAACATGGGCCAGAAATAACCCATTCGGCTACGCGCGGCGATAACCTGCTGTGCCATCTCAAACGCACTAGTAAATGACCCCCACGGATCCTCCGTTGCGGAGCCCTTTGGTCCCATCCTAGTTTTACCCGCTATAGGTAATGAAGCGGAGAGCGTGTCCAGGTTTTTTCCGAATAAGAATTCGGAGGCAGCATCCAGGGCGAAGCGGGAATAGAGGTCTTGAACGTCGAGAGCTTGAGAACCGCCGTTACCCGAAGATTGGAAGGATGAGATGATACTGAGCGTCCGGTTTGTGTACCGTTCGAAAATGTCGAAATCGGATATCCGCTCTCGAGCGAAAAAAGGTCTAGTGTTTCCACGGTGCTAAATAAATAAATAAAAATGTCGTTCTCAGATGATCATTCGGTTTTTTTTTTGGGCTGGGCCAATTCACTAACCATGCGCCACATCTGGATGGGAAGGAAGTGTCAGATCTAACCAGCAACAAATATCTATGACATAGTTGAACCCCCGTACCTCGTCGTCCCTGTTAAAAATGCCTTGTCCAAAGAATCTTTCCCTAGCGTACAAATCAAGAATTGGAATGACATCATGCCATTCGAAGCTCGGGACTTACATTCGCTCCTTTTGCCTCGTTCCTCGCCAAAAATGTTCAAACCCAGTCGAGAGCACAAACTTTGTGTGTTCTTGGTCCATAGTAATAATCTGCAATGATGGGGGAAAAGAAATTAGCCGGTTGGTTTCAATAAAATGCCTGTAGCGTATGAACGCCACGGTTAGATCCTCGGACGGACTAGCGGTGGATGATGGCAGCACAGGTACAAGTAGTATCTGTTTCCAGACGACCGACCGACAGGCTGGCAGGAGAACAGAGTGAAAAACTCACAGTGTCAGTCCACAGGATCCTCGTATTCAGCGTCGTACATCCATACTCCTCAAACAGCTGCAAATACACGTCCAGAATATAACTCGTTTTGACCGCCTTGAGCATCTTGAGTAATACGTCTATATTTCCAGGCCAAGCACCTCGGACACAAGGTATCTCCTTTGCACCCAATCGTTCTCGCTCGTTTCGACGTATCGAACTGGTGATGAAGCTTTTGGATATCGACCAGCAGATGACGAAGAGAATATATGTGGGGAGGGTGAGTAATAGACCTAGATGGAGTTTGAAAAGGTATCTGTTGAGGAGGTTGAAGATCGTGGAAGGAAGGATGAGGATTTTAAGGATATCCAGGGATAACCTCAATCGGTAGTTGGAAGGATGCATCATGATTGTCTGGTTTCTGGTCGCAGACACGATGGGGTGTGGGGGAGGGGATGGTCAAGATATCAGTAGAGTACTTACTTATATATATATATACGGTCATCGAAATCAGCAGTCAAAAGTTTGTAAACCTTGGCTGGAACACAGCGCCCGAACGTCCCACCGTTTATCCATGTGTGCCTGCAACAGTTCCGCTCCCGAGACGGGCCTGTTTGTACATAGGGAGAGGGTCATGGAGAGATAATCATGACCTGTTCGCAACCAATGACAGGCCCGATCACTTTGTGAAAAAAAAATAAAGAGCTTGTGGGATTGCCCTACGGGAAGCTATGTCGGTCGTTGTGAACCCCCGACACTCGTTCTTTTTTTTAACGTAAATTCTGGAGCTAAGAAGGGTACTATCAGTCACTAGAAATGTGTCAGAACTCCCATACGCAGTTTAAAATCCCGGATCCCAGAGTAAAAGTAGTCTGGGAGAGAGAGAGCCAGCCAATTAAGCGCCCAATTGGATAGCGCCGCTGCGCCACCGACCGGTGGTATATGGACAGCGAGAGAAACTCGGGTCGGCCATCAGGGTGTATGTTAATGGGCAGCGACGCGCGTTGGCTGCGGAAAGTGGAGGTGGCTCGACAGAGGTAGCCGGAATCTGTTCTTCACCGAAAATGGGTCGGGGGTCCAGCGATCGTTCCGGGCATGAGGGACTCATAATGTTACTCAGGCGCAGAGTCATCTTTCGAGAAGGAAAACAAACGCCGAGAGGGCGTTCCGAAACCTCCGTCCAAATATGTAAATGTAGAATTCTGATATCGTACGTACCACCGAAAATTACCTATTGACCAACTCTGACAGATTGATGATACACAAGTCAATGGGAACTACATATGTATGACGAAAAAAAAAAAAGTTGTGGACGGTGAATGATTTGCGGCAGAAGAGGTACACGCGATATCGTTTAAATTATGTGGGAGTCATTTGGTCACTGTCAGGTCAGTCACCAACCCCCGTGATCCATATTATCGCGGCTGAACGTTAGAGTCGAGCGCTGCTAGCTGATCGACCAAGTCTTCCATGACAGACTTGGGATGTCGATGTCCCGGGGTTCCACTACTACTACTACTCGTAATCGGGCCCGGGCCAGTATCAGCGCTTTCAGAACCTGTCGAAAGAGGTACAGAGCTAGCTCTGGTCGGAACGAGCAAAGATCCCCTCGGCTCGAACCCAGGTGCGATCTTTCTCAAAGCCTCGCGTTTCCTCTGTTCCTTCTCATCTTCTCTTGAACGGAGATATGCTTGCCGTCTGGCTTCGTGTGCGGCTATCGTCGAACGTCGAGACGATTCCATCGTGAGAGAACTTGGGGTTCGAGAGTGAATGGATAGACAAACTGTTATTCCAACATGAACCACGACTTTCCAATTGATTGGTTTTGAATGATGGCAACTTACATAGGCAGTCACGGAGTCTGGAAGAGGATGTATGTCCTCCGGAGTTCGACCTGTGACGGCATGAGTGCGATAAATTTACCACAGAAGTCAGCATCGATACCGAGGAGGGACTCGAAAGACTTGGAGATTTAATTAGGGGGATACGAGCTGCTGGTGCATACGGCGCTGTAAACAAAACAATATTCTAATAAGCGTGAGCAGGAACAAGAAAAGAATGAGGTTTTTTGTACATTTATCTTCGGTCATCGTGGTTAGTTGACAAGGAGTCACGATGGGCGCTTATTTACTCTAATTTGTTTACAACCACTCGAAAAAATGACCCTCTCACTCTCCCAATCACTCATACAATCGGCCTCTCTCGTTTCTCAAGGTGCAGAAGCTGCAAGTATCCTAATTCTCAATCAATCCTTGTATCTGATAACCGTCCGCGAATAGAAAGTATACAAATCTCGCATCTCCCAAACCTCACCACCGATCCTCTTAAAATACCGATTCCAAAAACACTACCGACATCCAAACCTCGACGTAAACCTGACGCGTTCACGAATTGCGGGAGAAGCACGGGCGCTTTTGAAATGTCTTCGGTCTGGTTTTCCTTGCGTGTTCCTGAAGTTTTTTTTTTTTTTAAACTCAGCTTTCGAACGCTTTTCCTAGCTCAGGTGTAAATGTACCTGGGATTCGGATGGTAGATTCAACCGCAGGCGTACTTGGAATTGAGTGGATAGAAGGCCAAAGCGTACGGAAATTACTTCCTGGAGGAGCCGCCGAGGATGACGGCCCCGAAGATGTCGACGATGCAGCTCTCGGCGTCGGTGTTGACGGCCTGGTGGCTCCCGAGCCTGCGAATACTAGTACGGCTTCTAGTCTGAACACATATGGCTTGTCGATCGGTCAGTGCCAGTCAGAGTTACC